>JAQMCX010000041.1:9182991-9339087 GCA_029814765.1 Acanthurus leucopareius | reverse complement strand
GTTGTTGAAATTATTATTATTAGTAGTAGTATGAGTCACAAAAGCCAAACAAATAACACTAATAAATTGCCATTAATAAGCAAATGTATATGGTATAATAACCCTCTGTTTTCATACTGTGATATGCATGGAAACAGGTATACTGCTGCAGACTTGTGCTCTTGTTGAAACTGGTTATGTTATGCTGAGAATTATTGTTGATGTTGTTGTTGTTGTTGTTGTTGTTGTTGTGCTTCAGCACACAAAAGATGCATCTAATTTGTCCTTTTAACAATAAATAAAATACCTCACCTGTCCACTATGTGACCTCGGTGAGTTTCTCTGCCTCGGCATCTCAAGTGTGCCCTCATCTGCAGAGCCTTTGTCAGCTCCTCTGAATTCTTTCGCCTCTTATTTACCTTGAAGGTCTGCTTACATAAGTATTGCTGATGCTGCGCCTGCATGTCAGTTCGTCTAAAAACCGTTTGCTTGATCTTGCCTTGATGTTGCCAACTGCAAGCCTGATTATTGATCAAGTAAACTGTCTTTTAACCTTTTAAACTCCTTTAACACTCCGTCTCTCAAGACTGCTGTTAGCAGAAATATAAGTCTTTCGTATTTTTTGAATATTACTGTATATTTCTTGTAGATTTTTACAGTCTAAGCTAAACAGTGACACAGTCAGGGGACCAGGGAAGTAAAAACCCTGTTTAAAACACAGTCAATGGACCAAATAATTTGCTGTTTTAGCATTAAAATGTTTGATGTAAGAGCAGAATAAATACTTAAACTGCTGTAATCTTACCTCAGGATGAATCCTATAATCTTACCAGAATGTTTTTGACCTTTTGAGTAAACATGTCAAGTCTGAATCAATTTGTTCATTCAATCTCAGAAAAATATCTTCAGGTTCAGGAGATAGAAATGTGAAAACTCTAAGAGTAAGAAATTATATTTCCTTTAAAGCCAAAATAATTTGCTCCTTCAAAAGTTTAAGAGGTTCCACATCTAGTAAGATAATTTTTTTTGAGCTGCAGAACTTGGTGATGAGATTTATTTGTTACTGAGGAAATATTTTAAATAAATTTGATATGTGGACGGGTTGGAATTAGGGCTTATCTAAGGATGAGATTCAGTCTTTTTCACAAAAGTGTTTTGATAGACAGGTGCCATGTTTCAAAGACCTGCTGCTTTCTGCACCACATCTGGCCACATCTGCAGCACATGATCGGCCCCTGCAATCCTCTACATCAAACCTGCACAATCTGTCATTTACACTATGCACCTTTCTCATTTCAAAACATTTTATCTTATCTAAAAATGTGGCAGCTGATTACAAATATCAGTTTTTGTGATTTAAAGGACAAGTATTAGCTGATCCACATTTCAAGTTGCACACGCGCAGCCCTGTAAAAAATAGAAAAAATGAATCTTTGCCACCAACATCTGTTGTTGCGCTGGTGGGACGGAGCCAGCCCGCCCTGTGCAGACCTCTATTACCAGCATTTGAAGTTGCCATAAGGCTGTTTGAGATGAAAACATGCACAATATGTGTGCTGATGGCTTTACTTTTGGGTTAATTTTTGTCCACAGAACCTAAGCACACAACAGCTGTCCAGTGTACAACAAGTGAGACTTTCCACTGTGGATGAAAGGTAAGAAACTCATGTTTTTACTCAGATTTGAGAAGAAGAAGAAGCCATTGTTATCAGGCATTAGAAACTGTACAACTATTCTCCATCACAGGAAATGATGTTGCTGACAAGGAAGCGAAAATCTCTCGCTCTGCTGCTTCAGCACTTGACCCGATGCAAGCTACTATACATGCAGCTGGTGAGTTGATGCTCCCACGGGGGTCTAACAAAGTTAGCATGGAAAAGCTATTGAGATAGATTCAGTATGTGGGAGACGGAGTGGGAGTGATCCGTCTCCCAAAGGACTCAGACGATGGACCCAACAGAAAGACTTATTCATGCTTTGTATCACTGTAGCAGCTCAGGAGAGCTCAAGTGTATTTTGAGGTGACATTTTAAAACAATGGGCCGACCTTAAAGAAGGAGATACAACCGTCTCACCCGCTGGACAAACTGCAGCAGTCCTGTGTGCTGTAATGAGCTGCAGAGGCCTGATCTGCTGAGCTAGCAGTCGTTGTCTGACTCAAATGACAAACCACACGATTCTGGCAGAGATGGTCCCTGAATACATCATCTCATTCCCCCAATTCTTCCTTGTCAGGTTAAAAATCTCCCATTACTTTGTTAGCCTCGAACATCCCTCAGCAGTATTCTTCATTTTCTCCCCAAAGAGCTTTCCCATTGTCTTATCATCTTTTGCTGTTATAGAAGTGATGCCAGTGATGCTCTGCCCTTTCAGAGCTAATTATTAATATGTAAAAAAGCCTGATGAAGTCTCACTACTGTAGTTTTTCTCAAAGACAGACACCTGAGACACGGTTCCTTAACTCAAAGTCCTCCAAAAAATAAAAAAAAAAGCTATGAGATATAGTGAAGACAAACTTTAATAAGCCAGAGCCAATTCCATCCGTAGAGGAAAAAAAAAGTAAATGTAAAACTTAAAAATAAGGCACATAGTTATCACACAATAGAAAAGTAGTGAGGAGTCTGAATAAGGACAGAGCCGGGGGGGGGGAGACAGAAACACCAAGGCCACACAAGGTTATTTAAAATCTTCCACATCATCAAATTTAAAATGTGCCCACGCATTTTAAACTCTTCTTCCCTTTGCATAACTCAAGTCCTGCATGGAAATAAACTTGGAAAGTGTGCACTCGAGAGTGTGCAACCTGGCCCTAAGTCATTGTCTGAAGAGCGAAACAATGCTGAGGAACGAGACAGTTTTGACTTTAGTCTCTCAGGGAGCCGGAATGAGAGTTACAATCTGAGCGAGCGATTAATTACATGCATTTTATATTTGCACCGTTCTTGTATGTGATGATTCTTTTGTTTTTAATATTTTAGTGCCTTCTTACAAAATTTATATTCCTTTAAGAAGCACCTTGATTCAGTGGCTCTGTCTCTGTATTGTGTTTGCACAAAATTCAAAATATCATGAGCATAAATCAATGTACTATGCAAGGCGAATATGAAATGAACACCCCAGGTTCATGCAGTTTAAGGTGGTCGGCATCAGAAAATTTGAATGGTAGGACTTTGGGATGCCTGTGAAGGTTTAAAGATCAGTTCTCCATTGATTTGCCATGTTTTAAGCAAAGAACATGTGTCTTGCTTTAATGTTTTCTGCTCTGCAAAGAGCCTCAAAACACAGTCGGGAAGTTGTCAAGCTAGCAGGACAAATCATTGCTGGTGCTGTGAAAAGTTAAAGAAGACTTACTGGACGACTCAGGATGTAACGATGATGTGACATTGTAGATAAGTTATCAGATTTGCAGTTTTATGTGTTTAATTTTCAGATACACTTTCATTATACAGAAATATAAACAAAGCTGTAAACATAAAACATCAAACCTGAGTTTAACTATCGGTAAAAGTGAACAGCAGTAACTGAACTACTTTTTTTTAGAGAAATGAAATTTTATTGGAAACCCACTTGAGGCAATGTGCTGCATTGAAAACCCATCAACATCTCAGGTGGTTGGAGTAGAAAAAGGTATAAAAGCCAGTGTCTGTGAGGGTCCTGAGTCTCGGTTAGGAGGCCAGCTGCAGAACAATTTTCAACATTTAACTTTCCATTTTGGTGCTGATGGACCACAGCCTCCTGCCGGAGGGGAGCGTCTGGGTTGTGAGGCCGCAATCGTAGCTGCACACCTCAGGGTCCTGGAGGAGAACAGGTCCTGGAGGGATGGCAGATTGCAGCCAATCACCTTTTCGGCGGAGCGAATGATGCGCTGCAGTCTTCCTTTGTCTTTTGGCAGAGGAAGCAGAATACCAGATGGTGAAGGAGGAGGTGAGGATGGACTCAATGATGGCGGCGTAGACGTGCACCGTTATAGACTTTGGCAGGTCGAAATGCATCAGCTGTTGCAGGTAGCACGTCATCTACTGGAGTTTCTTGGTGATGGAGCTGATGTTCAGCTTCAGTTTGAAGGTCTGGATGGTGATGATGGTGTCCAGGAAGTGAAATGTGATTGGAGCGTGAGAAGCTGGGTTCTTCCTCCGCTGTCTACAGAAGGACAAACTGTAGTTGGACTCATCTCCACCCGAAATGAGTCCATGGCGGTGTTGGTGTTGAATGCCAACTTTAAAAGCTTGACAGACTGAAGACTGGAGGAGAAGCTGTTGTTGTACAGTCGTACAGTGAGGATGTCGTCTTACAGGGAACAGATGCAGATGGTCTGATGCTTCATGTGCCTCCTGTCACACAGGAAGTCTTTCGTCTTTCACAGAATAACCTCTTTTCAAAGCGCTGCACTGTCTTCATTTTTCACGCCTCTAACATCAACTCTGCCTATTTTTAAGGAATGTTTTAAAACTGTGTTGTACTACAACTAGTAACTCTATACATGCATACACATCAGCATTAGCTAATATATTTACTTACTCAATTATTTATGTTGTTTACTTATGCAGTTTTCAAAGGACATGAAATCGCAGCTCCAGTTGAATTTTAGGATTATGTAATCACAGTCCTGTTAACCCATTTTCATACATTCTTCCACATTCAGCCCATGAGATGATAAAAAAACTGATAAAATGCAAAGATGGACTGCAAAATAATTATAGATGCCTGTCGATGCATTAATGATTTCATTAATTTGAGAGCATCTTACAGTCTCCTGCCACTGTTACTGACTTTGCATTTCTCCATCAGCCCCTCTGCTGCACTGTTAGCTCAGGTGAAAGCCAAAACTGTACAAGAATCTGAGCAAGTGCAGGATTTTTGAGGTGAGACAGACTGAGCTTTACAACTTAAACATTTAAGTGGATTTATACCGTTCTGTGTTTGTCAGCTTGTCTGATTTGCTGCAGTTTATTGCTGCTCGACTCGTTCACTGATGGCGTGAAAGAAATCACAACATACTTCATGTTTGGGTTCTGCAAAGTTGTGTTTCCCTGGTTTTATTCCATCAACATCATGTTTTTAATTTACTTTTAGAAAACTGATCCTGGACATTTGTGAACTGATGGCGAATCCTCCACATCTACATTGAGATGCATCTGAAAATCGATTCTTTTACCTCCCACCACCTCTAAGAGCTGCTAACCTTAGATGTGATAAATCGTCGTTCATTTTCCAGAGCTTATGATAATGGCTGCTCCTGCCCCTGGTTTGTAAATGGAGTCATGTATCTGCTGGGCCCGGGCCCCTCTTTTATTTCCTCACCCTTGGACTTCTCAATTCCCTCCCACAATCCATCTCTGGGGGTTTAGTCCGCCGCTGCCGGGATCACGTCCACAGATAGTTAGATTCCAACGAGACAAACCATTAGGAGTACTGTAATGCAGTTTTTGGCCAGAGAGAGATCCAGGCATTCATTATGCTGATCCTTCTTTATTTAGGAGCAACTTCATCAGCAGGCTCTTGTCATTTAAGGACAAAAAATACGTTTTAAAAACATTTGTTTTTTGGGGGGTTTTTGTGTCTTTTTTCCAGACCAGCAGTCAGCACAAAAAATAAAAAAAGGAGAAACATTTCTTGTCTGCCTTCTTCATCACTGCTGTACTGGTCATGAATTAAGAAACTACCTGCAGACTGTCATTTTCTTTACCTTTGGCTTGTGTCTCCCTTTTTTTTAAAATGAATTGGGCGGCCTGTTCAACCCTGAATTATGCATTAAATTCTTTTGCTCAATAGAACGATAATAATAAAACAGAAGATTTTAACATGGAAAACATAATGTAGTGTAAGAAAACTGATTGCCAAAACTAAAAAGGAGAAAACACAAATGCATGTGTAATCACAACTTATCTATTATTCTATAATTTCAAATTTGAGGCCGAGGCATTTAGTTTTTATTCATATTTATGAGAAAGAAGTGCTGCTTTCAGCTCGGACTCCACAGTATTTGAAGCCACTCATACGCAGCGTCCTTCTGCTGACGTGAAAATAAACTCTTCGTACCAAACCAGCATCTGTATTTTCTCTCCACACACTCCGCTCACTCTGAGGTCCCTCTCCTGAAATTGCCGCTCGCTCATTGCAACCTCTTTTCTCGTGACGTGATCTAGTAATCCATCTTCAAAGCCCTCCCCCTCCCCCTCCCCACCCGTCTCTCAGTTCTCCTGGGTTAACGTAGGCGGATGTGCTGTAGCCTGAATATCATATGCATGAAAAATTTGCCATCCCCTGCACTTTTTTGCTTCGTATGTTGCAGCACAGCGGTTGATGGATAGATTGTGTCACTTGGTGCAGCGCTCAGGGCAAGAGGCACGCTTTCGGAGGTGGGGGGTTCATCCCCGAGAAGTCAGGGGACTGCAGACCGGAAAGTAAAGGCCAAAGACCCGGTTACTTTGTTCCCGTTAACTACCACGACCTGACAGGGACACAGAATACACAAGAGACGGAGCCGTCACTGGATTATCTCGGCTGAAGTCTCAGACATAAACATCTATTATTTAACTCAGCTGCTACATCTGAGTGAAAAATACTACGAAACTTTTGCAGCAGACACAACACCTCATGCTGCTGTTTTTAAAAAATTCAGAAAGACGTGTTGAAGTTGTTGCAGTTCAGTTTTTACAGTTTGCACTTTAGAGTGATAATAAAACTTTTTTTCAGTGCTGGAGCGAGTGAGGGGTGTTTGGCTTGTGAGAGCTTTAAAAGATGCAAGCAGCCATAATGATATTTCATTAGAAGGATGCAATGTAAAGGGTTATTATTTTGTATCCACAATGAGCTGGCCAAAGGTTTAGGTTTAGTTTACTTGAAGGTCTTCGAATCCATTAAAGGTCTTTATGTTAGAATTGTTTATTTTCTCCGACCAATAAACCAGAACTTGAAGGTTATTAAACTTCTAATAACATTAAACTGCATTTATTGGACGAAATCCATACTGCAGTGATCTGACACCTGCAAAAATACAGCAGTGTCCTCTCTGTTTTGTGAGATAGATCATTCAGGAACAGACCTGGCCTCAGAGCTGACAGGTCAGATTCACAGTGTTTCTGTGTCTCGCTATCCTGAGCAGGCAATGGGCAAGGCGGCCTTCAGCGCAGGTCCTGATGATATTATTTCAACAGGCTCTCGGTGGTGTGGAGAGTCATTGCAGTGGTTGAGAGCTAATGGGCCAGATGTAAGAGCCACCTGGCCAGCACCGGGGCCTCCGTATGCTGCCTTTGACGGAGCCAGTCATGCAAAGCCGTGTCCCGGGCTGCGTGCTGCTCGCCGTTTCTCAGGCACGAGGCTCATCGCAGCTCATTTAGCAAAGCGACTACGCTCATCACGATGACATTCTTTAGCAACTTTTTTATGTGCACCCAAGTGTGGAATCTGCGCTGGCATTTAAAAGTAAAGCTTCTGGTAATTATAACCCAGTATTAATATTTTTTTTCTTATTATCATGACATTAACACAGCTTGACCTGTTAAAATAGAGGTCAACGGTGCGGAGCTCTGAAACCAAAATCCATCACTTTGAATCAGCCGCAGGCAGCGTGCGCACACAGTCCAAATTTCTGTCCGTACACAGCCGAGATGCAAACATGCTGCTGTATCTGGTATGTGGAATGAGCAGTGCTTCTGGCGTCCAGCCCATTTAATTCATTTAACACTGAAGGAAACAGAGCACCTCTGGCAAACAGGGCAGTGGAAAATAGAGCCGTGAATCTTGATTGTGGAGGTAAATGAACAGATAGGTCTGGAGGTGTGTCATCTGTCTGTGAGCAGAGATGCATTAGCGTGGATACACCCAGTCACCCCCGTGTCCCCAGTAACCTCATGGAGAAAAGGACATTAAGTGCAGAAGAAAAAAAAAGGTTTAGGATATTTTATCATGTAATATGTCACCAGATTATGTCGGATGTGTCTGGATGAGCAGAAGATGTCCAGAGTTGCACTTCCTGAGACGAAGGCACAACTCAAACATGACTTCAGGCAGCACTGTAGACAGTGGAGAGCACTGTGCTATGTATGTACACTTGTTTAAATATTCATGGCGAGAGGGCAGGAGCGGTGTGTGGCTGGAGTGTGATTTACACCAGCAATAAGTTTGTGTCAGCGCAGAGGTCGACAACACCCCCGAGCAAACTCGAAGAGCCGTGAATAGGAGATGATAGCCTCCCACCAGTGATGACCTCTTAAACTGCTCAGCTATTCAAAACACTGTGACCTGTAAGTCGGCGCTTTTACCAAAACCACATGTCGCACGGGTTTATTAATATTTATCTGAACGGAAAAAAAAATAGTCAGGATCACAATCAATAGTCTGAGTGCTGGAGAAAAACTAAGTTTTATTGGTTACAGCCACTGTGCTTCCCCCTGGGGCCAAATATATGAAACTCTGTAGATTCAAGACAAAAACTGTGTAAAGACTAACAAGGAAACACTGGAGTCGTCACATTAATTTAATTGTGTAAATGCATGATTTATAAATCTTGCTCAGTGAGTTGTATAAACATAAAAAAGCCTCATATGCACTTTTATAGCCAGAAATGCCCTTGTATGTAAGATATCTTGATGCTATAACAATTTCTAAAACATTTTTAATATTTATATATAATGCATAATAATATATAATAATATTTAACCTGGAGTATGGTTAACCCCCCCCCCCCCAAAGTGGTATCAGGCTTAATTATGTTGTTTGAACTCTGAGAAAGACACTTATATACATAAAGGAAGTGCACTTAAATATTATACACTTACTGGTCCTGCACTCACGGTTCATTCTTAAAAAAGAAAAAAATGACCGGACTTTACTTTTCTGTCTGTAAAAGAAAAAAAAGGTTTAAAAGAAACCAAAAAAGCACCGGTGCCCTTCTCACCCCGAGCCCTTGAAAGAGCCTCAGTCAAAAGGACAAACTGCCTTTAGATGTGCGCAGCAAGACATAAACACAAAGGTACATCAGTCCTGTGTGCATCTCCGGCACTCCATCAGCCGTCACTGTCCGGGTCTTCCCCTTCAGTCCTTAAATCCGGATCGACAGGGTGTCACTGGGAAAACCCATTCAGCACGCTGCGGGACGATGGCTTGATGCCCTTCTCCATCACACCTTTGTTCTATCCTCTTCTCCAACCATGACAAGGTAGGGAGCGAGTTATCACACCCGTCAGCTTTATGGGTCCCCGTCTGCCTGTGCCGCGGTAATAAAGTCATTGTGCTGCCTCTTCAAAATGGGGTGAGTCAGAGCAAGTGATGGGAAATTGGTCAGCGGAGTGTCGTTGAGGGGCAAAAAAGTACATTCTGTGCCAGTGGCTTCTTTGGATACATTTTTGGTTTGATTAATTATATGAGGAGGATCCCCCTCATTCCTCTCGAGTGTTTTCCACCTGAGAGCCGGAACATAAAAACCCAGAATAGACACGAATCTCTCAGAACTCAATGAGAGGAGGATTTTCTGTTTATTGTCAATGTGAGTTCCCTTATTTAGTCGACAGACTGCTGGTGATGAAATTCAATTGATAACATTTATATTTTATAGCATCCTTAAACAATGTTGTAAATAATAATAGCATCTGTAAACAATAATGTATAAATACGATATAATGTGCAGTGCTTTCAAACATTGAATTATTAATATGAACATGAGTATTTATCAAAATTTGCTTTCTTTTTATGCACTTTGTCCTTTGATCCAAACACAAAAGCAGTTTGAGGTCACTGAAAGTGGATCTTTTGGAAATTTCCAAGGTGAAAACATTCAGAAACTCTGTTTTGCAGTGTTCTCATGTAGGCAGGAAAATGTTTTTTTGCCTGTGATGACAGAATGTGCAGCTTTGTTTAAATCAAAGTGTGCGCTGTTTCCTCCTTTGTTTACATGAGATGATATAGTGCTGATGCTAACCTTGCTAGCTTTTGACAAGCTTGCACATAAATGTACAGGAACTACTTCATTATTTTAGGAACGGAGGCATCAAAATATGTTACAGAGATTATAATCCAACATTTGCACAACACAGTCTTTGCCTCCAAAGTTGCAGGTTTTGAGCAAGAACTAGTTGAAGCTCTACTTGTGATTAGCCGGTAAGCTTCACCATAAAGCCTGCACCTCCATGTCACCTTTGGTGGGTTTCCATACATTATTTTCCTATGACAGCTTGAAATGCCTCCCAGGTGGATTCCTTCACTCGAGCAGAAGTCAGGAGATTTGTTCTGAGTGACGCGTCAGACAGAGTCTGAATCTAACGGCCCGCTGTGCACTGCGAGGAGTTGTAATTGTGTGAGCAGTAATTGCACTCAGTGCATCTGCTCGGGAGAATAAGGGCCGTCATTGGGTCAGACGCCTGCCGCCTCCAGTGGCAGGAAGTCAGCTGCAGAAATGTTTGCCGGAAATGTACAGTGAATAGAGAGGTGAGGACGAAATGTCCAACAAGTCTGGTGTCAAATCTTTCCGAACTAAAAATATTAACTAATGTCTGAGCAAGTGTGCGTGATCATATCCATTTTGCAAAATCGTTGTGCGAGTCGCGTCCGACAGCACGCTGAAATTATTCAAAGCCATTTTGTGCTAAACCCACCTCTGCCAGAGGTTCATTGAGAGGGTAGTTTGTCAAAACCATTGCATTAATTATTAAACTTGCAGAGGGTGTTGTGCACCTGGAAATGAGGCCATTTGTATTAGCTGTCATGTTATTTTTGAAGAATAAGGAAAAGAAAAGAAAAAACGGAACATAACTGGCTGGAAATTACCACCCTGCTAGAAGTAATAGCACACAGTTAAGAGATTTTCTCTCATGCTGATAGTAAAACAGTGCTTTTATGCACACCTTCCTTTAAGTAATATACTGAAGAAAATACATTCAAAATATCTACGGTAAAAACATCTATTTACTGGAGCGCCTGTTTGCACGCTGTGAAAAACATCATATGGCGGCTATTCAGCTATTTACACCCGTCAGCAGGTGAAACAATGTTCAGAGCAACAAAATCTGCAAAGGGACGACGATCCTTAATAATCACAGAGGCATCAGACTTTTTAGAGCTTATATACTAATCTTATATTGTCATAACCAATAGAAAATCACACAATTAGGCATTTTATTAAAAGAAAACTCCACAGTGATTGTCAGTAGACCATTTAAGTTATTTTTTGAAGCTTTGAAAGTGTGAAGTTTTGCATTTTTCTCTTTTTATAGCATTATTATGATTTTAAACTTAGTATTTTGAAGTTGTGGACTGTGAATCAGACAACGTATTTGAGGATAAAACTCTGGTCTGTAGGCGTTGGTGATTTATTTTTTACAACTTCGCTCTCGTTTTTCACAATACTTAATTAAATCAAACAAATAATCACATTAAAAACTAATAAAAACAGATAATGTGTATAATCCTTAGTTGCAGCTCTAAATCAGTGGATGAAAGGCATTTCATTTGGTCTATCAAAAACCTCAGACTGTAAATAAGAATATGCCCA
Organism: Acanthurus leucopareius; assembly: GCA_029814765.1. NCBI lineage: Eukaryota > Metazoa > Chordata > Actinopteri > Acanthuriformes > Acanthuridae > Acanthurus > Acanthurus leucopareius. The sequence goes on along the minus strand of JAQMCX010000041.1, from coordinate 9,327,620 downwards.
AAAACATAATCTCTCTCCTGATGCGAGACACTTCACTCAGTGTTTCTGACAGTTGAAGCCGTCTCCCAAAAATAGAAAGCTCAAGTCTGTCATGCTGTCAAAATATCAATCCTGAAGGAGTGCTGCTGACAGATTAGGACGCCACATTTACATAACTGTCACCTTCTGGACCACAAAAATGCGACCAATACCTTCTCTCACTGTGTCCCCATCACTCTGTAATTTATCATCAACCCAAGGACTTTATATCACAAATCTGCTTTTAAAAAGTCACAATAACAGGATATAGTTTGCTGTGTTTTGGTATTGTTAAAGCATGTTATTTAATTTATTCTGAATAGTGGAAATATTCCAAATGCCAGAGGCGCTACATGCTCTACAAAGGGATCTAGATTGGAGGCAATTGGAACAGCATCTAACACAGTGGACCCAGCTGACTGGGTCAGTTTGTTCATATCAGTCCTGATGAAGTAAGACTGAAAAGCCACAGAGGGTCATTTATGTTAGTCTGGTTTTGTAATGGCTTTTGTATTTGGGAGTTCTAATTTAAATCAGCGTTGGTAGCAGTGTTTCCCTGCTGAAGCATTAACTTCTAGCTTCTCTGGAATGAAATATGGTCCTTTATATGCTGAGATAGGTTTGTGAAGCCGGAGCCAGAGGAATGCATTTAACAATAATAACCACAAGGAATAAGTGGAATGTACTTTTCGGTCTGAATTCTTTCAATAAGTGCAATTTTTTATTTGCGTCACACTCTGTCAGGCCTTTTGACCTCCTCACTTCCCTCCAGTCCGTCTGAGCGTTTGACAGGAAACAATGGCTGCAGCGTGCAGAGACACTCAGGCCTCCTGCAGAGACTCAGACGCAGAAGATTGATGCAAATTCACCTGTTCCATCTCCCGCCTCTGCTCTTTCCACTTCAGCCGAAAGATATTGTACATTAGAGTTAACAGCCAACCTGGGCGACCAGCCTTTCAATAGCAGCACTCCGGGGTAGCACTGATGAGTGGAGGTGACCATTGAGGTCAATAGAAATGGCACATGATGCTGGAAATGGTCCATAAAAGCTCTTTCTGACATGACAGAGTGGCCCTGGCTTCTTGCCAGTGGACACTTTTTCTCAGTAGAGGCCTGCGGTGCCTGTCAGGACTGAGGTTAATCCATTTTGATTCACTGTAATGCAAAATCCAAACTGCTGTTTGTTTACTGGGGAACAATAACCTGTGAGGTAAACCGTCTCTTATTGCGACAGAATGTGAAAATCATTCAGTCTGTTTGATTTGGACACAACGCGGAATGGCACGATCGATTCAGTGTCCCCGACCAAATCTGGATCTGAAACAGGAAACTGCTTATTTTAGAGCAAACGGCGTTAAAAAAAAAAAAAAAAAAGTGGTGGGTTAATTGTGAATGAATTGCAACAAAGGCTGTGTTTGGTGTTGCGTTTGAAACGAGGCTACAGCGAGCTGGAACGCCTCCATGCCCCTTCCCTGCACTCCTTCAAGGAGGACTACAGCACATATGGCCCCCTGGGCGGTATGGATGGGTCGCTGCAATCAAAGTGGGAGGACATGAGCACGAGAAGTGTCCCATCTGTCATGATGTCCTCTCTCTCTCTAAAATGGATTAATAACGGTCGGGAAGAGAACAGTGAGCAGAATAAAAAGCATCATAATTATCTGCAGCAGAATGACAGAACTCACAGGGTGCGTGACAGGTTTTGATATCCAATTCTGATTTAGCAAAAATCTGTTTTGTTAGCGCTCCATTTGAGCTGTTGTTCCCATCCAGTTTACACATTTATGTCTCTCTCAGCTTGAAAATGCCCTAACCTTTTTTTTTTTTTTTTTTTTTGTAAAAACACAACCAGGCATTAGTTACTCTGCATTACGTCTGCACCACAGCTGCTAACTCTAAATAATACGGAGCAGCTAACAAGCCACAGTGGCAATTTGCTCAGAAATATTTCCTCATTCTCTCTAAATGGTTAAGTTTTTTTTTTTTGCAAAAGTTAGTTTTTTAACAATGCTCAGAGCTCCTCGGGGCTTTGGCTGTGCATGCACAATGCTGGCACCGCTACATGGGAAGATGATGTTCTCTGATGGCCTGCTGATGTGTGAAGTCCACACCTGTGACTCTCGTCCAAGTCATGCAAGGAGGTTTTTAATGCAACCAGAGCTCAGACCTGTGCACGAGACGGTGGCATTTACTGTAGTTCTTTGGTTATATTCAACTGAAAAGGAAGATAACAGCACATTAAAGCTTTGTTAGCATATATGTAAAATATGCAAACTTAATGTGCATACTAATTACACTCATGCTGATGAGAAAATGATTTTTGAAAGTGCTAAACTGCAATCTAAGACCTACTTAAGTTGATTGTAAAAATATCCACATGGCTCTTTGGGGACTTTTTGTCACAGGAAAGAAAAGTTCAGCAGCATTAAAAGCTGCACGAGACAGCAAACATGCACCGGTGGCTCTAAATAGCAACAAAAAAAACCCAGAATAATCCAGAAATCATGTGATCTAGAACAGTATAAAACATAATGTTGTTCTTTTTTAAATCTATAATGGCTCTTTCTGCAAGTTTTGATTTTCCTCTCTATGTAAATGGAGGATTGTCCATACGAAACCCCGACAGATAGCTTGTGCAAACAGCGCCTTAGTAAATGGAGCTGATAATCTGGTGCTTTTTAGAGTGCATTACTATACAGTGTAGTCTATCTTTAGTCCGCTGGGAACAATGATGCTCCAAAAAACAAATCTAATTTCCCCTGGGGGGGGAGCTTCTCTGCCCGTTTTCGACAGCGAGGCCTTGCCAGAAAACTTTTTCAACCTCTACCTCTGATCAAACCTCTATCACTTACATTTTATTATGAGGCTGTCCTTGCCCAGAATTTATAGATGTTATTTATGGAGGGCTCATCGCCCTTTTTTCCTCTGCACCAATCCATTGTGACGCGCTCGCCTGTTGCTCCTGCCTGATCAGAGTCAGGAGGTTTAATATGCTGCTCCTCCTGGCGGAATAGGTAAATAATCAAACAGTAAAATTTCCTCCACTGTGTGCTGAAATAGAGCCTGTTTTTTTTTTTTTTTTTTATAAGTAGTAATGAAAGCCACAGTGTCACATCTCCACCTTAATCATGAGGTGAATATTTTTAGTAGCCAAGATGGAGTCACAATAAAAGGATCATAGCAGAAGGGAAATTCATATTCATAGAAGCCGGTGTTATTGACTGTATACTGTGCTGGAGGGAGGGTTCAGGTACAGGAATAGCACGATGTGTGAGCAAGGAAATTAAAAACGGAAAAAGGAGGGAAGGGAACTGCTTTTTAATCACCGATAAACGGCGAGTGAAATACATGTATTATAGCAAGGTGCTTTAATTATTACTAATGAACCGAACGAGAGAGTTCGGGAAAAAATCTCCTGTAATTAAAGCTAATAAATGCTGCAGGTTGTTACAAACAATTAGTTGAAACACAGCACTTTCCCTTTTGTTTACTGAGGCGAACACTAAACACGGGAGCCATGTTGATGGTGCTTCCACATTTTCATAACAAATTATTGTAACACCAGAAGAAGACATGTGCTGCCCACACACATTCCTGAGTGTTTCACATCAATTGTACAGAATGCGCTAAAGGCAAAGGCAGACGTATCAAATGTATTATAATTTTCAATTTTGACAAAGCCGAATTTCATATCTTCTCGGTGTAGGAAGCCGCCCACGCAGAGCACACACTGAGATGTGAGGCCCGCCGCTGTAATTCAGCTTCATGTGGTTTTGCAGCGAGTATAGGTGAGATACAGGAGAAAAAGGTACTCGAGTGCCCTTCATCTGTTCATCATTACAGTAAACATGGCACTTCAACGGGCCGGATTAGCATCAGAGACCTTATGAGTGAGCAGACAGATCACTTGTGGCGTTTTGAATGGGAAAGTCTGCAACACCAAAGAAGACAGCTGCGCGACACGTAACCCGATTTTCTCCCACAGACGAACTAAAAAAACACATTTTAGCCAATTTTTTTTGGCACTTTGGTTTGAATTGTAAAAGAAGTCAGTGTCATGAAACCTTGTGCAAGTTAAACCTGGAAGTTTAAGCTATCGAAACGGTGCTTTTATCTTTATTTTAGGCTAAAGGCACCAAGAACCGTAAGTGTTTTTATCAGGTTTGACGGGTGAGTTTAATCATTCAGTTTTATGTCCATTGTAAGATCTGGCTTTCCCCATTCTTTCAGATAGACTCCTGCTCTTGTCATCCTGAAATAACTGCCCGGGGGGGGCCAACATGGCTGCTGAGAAGGGTTAAACTCGCCCATAAAGACATTGCTAGCATGAAAATTAGTTTCACATTCGACTAGCCAGGTTTAAAGCCTGGAGCATCCCACTTTTTAAAAGTTGAGTTTCAAAGCAGCCCCGCTGCCACTTGACACTTTATCAAGTTGCCGCTCGGCTTTAATGTTAAAGTGGACAGTCCCCGCCGCTCACTGGCTCCCTTGTCTTCAGGGAATCAATTATTTTCATGGCCGACATAAAATGTGAGAAAGTGATGAGCAAGAGCTCCCACAGATGAGCAGATTGAGCCAAAAAAATTGAGCAGCAGTCAATAACACAAGAGCTTCAGCATGTAGAAAGTATGCAGTGTGCTGTTACGTGCACACAGATACAAACCTCAATAAGATAACTTTAAATGTGGACTGCTGTTCGTCCCAGTTATGCTCTCCTGAAAATCTGAGGGCAGTTTTGCTCTGCAGCTTCACTTTATGCAAATCGATGACCGTCTCCTTCTTTTAGCTGCTCACAGATGACATTGTAACACGGAGCTGCTGGCAGCGTCTCTGTTCACAGCGATGTAAATTTGTTTAAATCTGACTGTTGTGTCCCCGCTGTCTGACAGTGTAGCGACTATAGACAAGGAGAGAGGATTAACATAAGTCACCCTGAAGTGACGGCCAGCTGAAATACGGAGGAAAGGTGCCGAGATCCGTCTGGGTCTCTTTGTTGGAAACACATGTTAAGTATGTTAGGAAAGTGAAGAGATTGTAGAGTAAGAAAGAAAATCCTCTGTTGCAAAAGAGCATCTTTGGAAAATTCCTGTTGACGTTTGGCAACACAAGCACGTTTTTTTTTTTTTCCAGAGTAAAAATGCACATTTTGAAGCTGAGGTCACAAACTGGAGTTTTGATACAGAAACGTTCTGTTCTTACTTTGTTTCTACGGTGTTTGCTCTGGAGTCAGAAGCACTAATATATTTAAGCTAGTGACCCCGCAGAGCCCCGGAGAGCCTGCAGCGCCAGTCGTAGTGAAATCATTTCCAATAAATCAGAACACAGAAAAAGAAAGTCTGAGCTTTGAGAAGTAGATACATAAAGTTGTCATCAGTAACCAGAACCTGAAATACACTTTGTAACTTCTAGATTTGACTTTTTGTTGTTGCGATTTCCTGACATTTCCACCGAAGAGTCTAAAAATGTCTCTGCTCCTTCTTTATATTTTTATTTATGCCATAACATTGCATTGTGAGAGATCCTGATCCACCGTGCATTTTGGAAAGTGGAATAGCTATAAGAAGTTTAGTTTATATGAAAAAATCAGATTACATAATCACTGCCGCTAACATCTGTCCCCTTGTGACTCTCGCTGCTGTAACAGGATGCTGTTTCTTTTCCGAGGTGAAGTTTAATGAAGAGTCAGTGCAGCACCGACCAGGTCACCGTGACTTTGCCACAGAGAAATCTTTTTTATTTCCTCCTATAACTTTCCAAAGTTACCACTCACTGCCAAATTAGAGTTGTTATACATTTCATCAAAGGTATTTTTTAACATTTGGGCTATTTGTTGTTCCTAATTTGGTCTAAAAAGCTTCATGTGCCTCATATTTACTATCAAAGGAAATGAAACAACTTTTTATTAGTTTCTCTCTGCTACACAGTAGGAAAAGGCTCATTTAAATAAGGATTCTTGTAGTAGCATCCTAAACTTCATAAGTTAAATAATCTAAACCCCTTTATTTACAAATGTCTGCCATAAGCAGCTGTTTTGTAGGTGTTGTTTTTTGTTCTCTGTTGCTTTTATTTAAGCTTCTAAGAAAGATAAGTTGGCCAGTAATGCTGCTGTGGGCCTGTAAACCCTGTTGACTCTGCATAATACTGAACTATACATTTAAATTTTGCTTAGTATTGAGCCAGTAGAAAAAAAAACATGGTATCCTGCTCATTTTACCTCATTTGCCCTCTTTATGGAGCTCTTCTCTCGTGGCGTATCCGTCCGACACCAGCTGGTAACACTGATTAGAAGTCCAGTGTTTAACAGGCCCGGAAAGTAAATCATTAGTGAGGGTTACAGTTTGATGACTGCAGACTGGTGTTGATATACCACCAGGCATAACTCCAAAAGCACAAAGCCAGATGAAGTAATGATAGAATGAGAAGCGTGGACGCTGGATGTATCGATCGGCTCCCGGCTCGACTGAGCAAATATCACCGAGATCTGTGATATTTTCCGAGCTGACTGCAGATTTCACTGCATGTTCTGACGTGACATGAAGAGGCAGCTTGTAGCGTTACACGCACGCCCGGTTTAGTTCATTATCTTGACCATAACGCAGGATAGAAAATCTCTAAATCCACACATTTGCCAAGGAAGGCTCACATAGTCACACACACACACACACATACCTTTTGGTTTTGACAATCTCCTTATCTCTGAACTCTCAAGGTTGCTAGGTATGGTGCAGAAATAATGACAGCTGTTGTTTCCAAAGCATTTTTCAGCTCATCCAAGTGGTTTGCATGTCCTTGATTATCCCCCTCCACAGTGATGCGCACATCTTGTAATTACCACACACCCACAGACGGATGCTCTGAGTGATCAGACAGATCTTCGGGCTAAATTAGCAGCCCTCGTTCTGCAGCAGATGAAGGCAGGAGATTCTGCAGGTAGCACATCTTAAAAAAAACTGACAGGCAGCTCCGAACAGTGATTAGCACAAACACACTGTAGCTTAGCACTTCTCTTTGTGCTATTTGTTAAAGGTGTTTTTTTTTCAGTCTCGCTGTAAGAAAAAAACCTTGATAAAACGATTGAATTTAGAGCTCGAACAGGCGTTTATGATACAACACTTAAACTTTAGCTTTAAGGAAATCTTGTGCAGCTTCTTCAAAATTACCATAATCAGTTGTCAACAAGAGCACATTGTTTTATCCAGGATCCTCTTCTCCCCCGCTGACAATACCTCATTAACGAATAATTTCTCCACCCAAAAAAAACATGGGCAGTGACAGCTTGTAATTAATAATTGTTAAAAGATCAAGTTTTGGGATTGTGTGGAACGGTCTGAGAAAGTTCTCACAGGTTTTCAGCTACCAAAAAGACTTTTTAAGAGCTGTTCTGATCAGGACTGCAGCTGTTAATTTTGTTGATAATGAGTATTGTAACTATTAATCAAGTAATCAGAAAAGAGAGATGTTTCTTTATTAAAAAGGAGTGATAAATTAATTGAGGATCAAACAGGACGGACTCTTAAAATGAAAAATAACAGGTTTCTTTTGTAGAAAACTCAACATTAATGTGCATGCAATGATATTATCTATCAAAATAAAACCAATTTACAGCATTTAAGTAACGTATTTCAAAGAAAACGTTTTCTGGAATCCAATGCAAAGTCAATAATAATATAAAATATAATAATAATAATATAAAAAAACCCAAATGTTACACTTTAAGTTCATCACTCAGGTTAAATTTACATTAGTTTATATATTTGGTTGCTCTTCACCTGCTGATCCTCTTCAGAGCAAATCAAACCAGATGTTTATCTGTTGTTTTGGATCGGTGCATTTTATTTGTTGCTTATGTTGCTGAAATGTTGCTAACTGAAGACTTAAATGCATCATTTTGAGTGGAGCAGTGTGTGTTTGTGTCTGAGGAGTCTTTGATAAATTAAATCAGAACAGGTAGAAATGTGCAGCCTTTGACTCAACTAGCAATCAAAGTTATTCATGTTGATTACTAACATTAACGTAACCTTGTTGTTGGTCCGTTCTGTGGACTTTAAACTTAAACTTGATGCTTCCTGTTGAAATGCTGACGTGGAAACAGGCTGATTCGATTGTACAAGAGACTCACTGTACAGAATTACTGTTTTGTTTCAGCTTAAATGTCTGTTGTTTTCTGATCTGTCTCTTCTTTCTGCTCCTTTCACCACCATCTGTCTTTCAACTGTGCATATGTGACGTCTGCACACGTTTAAAGTGGACTGAATGAAGCCTCAAAACAAATTTGCATCAATGATTTTAGAGATCAAATTATTCAAGTTTCTCGAGGAATCGTTTCAGTCCTCGTCCTGACCTTTAGCCCGCCGCATTACATGAACAACCAGTGTTGTGGCGAGTGCTGTAGGCGTTCGTGTAATTCCAACCCCATCAAAAGGACATTTTAATTTTTCCGCAACGTTTTTTTCTCGGCGAGTTTACAATCCTCGACAGCGGTGAGGTTAAGGGAGACGCATGAAAACAGTGGGAGGCGAAACAAGGGGCAGCGATTAGCGGCTATGAAAAGAGCATGAGAAACAAACAAGACAAGGAGAGGGAGGAAGAAGCAGAGACAAGGAGGAAGGATGAGGGGATGGAGATTAGAGGACAGCAGCTGGTGACGGTGAGGGGTCTTGTCTCTGAACGCTGGTGTAAAGCGATGACACCTGGCCGGCACACAGAGCTCAGCGTGACCAGCCAGTCCCGAAACCTTCTCCCAAGTAAAGCATCTCATTATGAGGAGCACAGATTGTTAGGAAAGAGAAAAGAAGAAAGACAGTGTGTTTGAATATTTTACTCAATGAGTAGATTTCAGAAAAAAGGAGAGTAGAAGATCACAGAGCCAGCAGAAACTATTCTCTGTTAAACATTAGCAACAAAATAAGTGTTTTTAATGGTAATAGAGCAGCTTTTGCACCATTGAAAATGAGTGAATTTCCCTCTGTGGTTGAACTGTTGTATTCAAGTGTAACAACTGCGGCTCCGTGGATGGAAATGTTGTTCAGGTTTGGTTTGCTTCCAAAATAACTTGGCCAATTTTCTCAAGAAGCAGCAAAACCAGAATGTAGAAGAAGACAATTTTTAAATACAAAAGACACAGACTCTCTTTTTTTTTTAATAATCAAGAGAGCGTCAGCAGCATCAGCCACCACGTCCGACCAGAATATGAACACAAAGTTTGAACAGAAACTGTACAGACGTCACAGCACCGAGCACACTGAGTTATCCTGCTACTAACAATGAGAATAAAAAAACTTTTACTGATGTGTCGGCTTGAAAAGTGCATTTCTGCACTTTTCAGGAAAATTTGAACATTTTCTTATTATGTTAGAATATCATCATTTTAGTCGCTAACATATCCAAGTTTTTGATTTTCATTGGATTCTATGTAAAAGTAGAAATGGCAGTCAAAGAAGAAACTCATTATTTTGCACATCTATTAATATTTCATTACAGTTTAGTAGCATAAAAATATTGAAGTAATAGGTTTCTATTTAAAATAGCAATTAAAATCACTGATTAGTTGGTTTAAGAAAATGGAAGTTCTTATCTCTTAAATAAAGTATAAACTCAAAGGGGAGAATCCAGGAATCTGTGAGAAATTACTTTTAAATCTGCTAACTTCTAACATCATCTGTACATTCGACATCCTCTAATGAAAATGAAAGTATTTGTACTGAATTTGCTTTATTCTCAATCCAAAAATGTTCATCTGAGCTGATAAAACGGATTCAATTAAAGTCAAACATACATTTAGTTTAAAGAAAGAAAGAGACTCATCTGATCGGACTGAAAGCACAAAGTTGGTCTTTATGTCAAAATGGCAAAATGCTTCTCGTTTCTCTGTAATCCATCTAACAGTCTACGACACCGTAATCAGACCGGAGCGGCCCGCGGTTGATGCTTTGTCATCACGGATGCTGCTTACATTTTCAGTGGGACGTCTACAAGCTTGGTGGAGTACGAAATAATTACCAGCACAAGTGGTGCACCACCTCTCAGTGTTTGGCTCTCCACATGGTCTCACACGGGTAATTAAGTCTGCGAGTCAGAGATAAGAGCAAACAGACAAACGACACTCACACACGTCTCATTTATGCAGGACAAATTACATTAAAGAAAATATGTTGTAGTTACAACTAATCTGTTTGATTTGTCCCACCTTTCACCGTCCTGCCCAACACTCAGAGACGTGTGCGAAACAAATTCATATTTCAACAAATACAAGTAGAAAACATCAGTTTTATACAGATTTTTTTAGTTTTAATAGCTAAATATTGACTAAAGACCAGTCAACTCATGATTTCTCATCCTGAACTATGAGAAAAAATGGAGGCAAAGATGTGGCGTCAGCAGCGAACTCTTGGTTAAAGAGATTTTAGTTTTGACAAAGTTTCAATTCGCCACCTCCTGTGGGCAGAGATCAGATTATCTCCGTCACCAGAACTTCATTTAGGGATAAAAAAAACAGAGAATCCACGAGCCCCAAGGACAGCAACGCTCCGTGATGCAGCGAGATAACATTTCTCTGTGTAATCTTGTCCAGAGCAGCTTTTAAGTTTCACCACATGATCAAAGCTCTGTGTTTTCTTCCTTTTTAATTATAAGCAGACAGAGCATAATGGGTATGATAGGTGAAGTTCAAAAAAATGCAGTGATTTTCAGAATAATATCTAAAAAAATTCTAATAAAAAAATCTATTTGTTTGAAGCTACTCGAGCAGAAATCAGCACATTACCATCAAATGACAAAAACAATCTAATATTTACATCAGAATGGGCAAAGTAAATGTACTTTCAGTGCACTTAAAGAAAATTAGACCTTCAGCTGAGAACGAGGCCATCAAACGTGACCATTTGAATACATGCAGCCTGGTCTCACACATGAAAACCCACAGTATTCCCGTCCATCCTGCAGAACATGTGACATCTTCTCAGATCATCATGTTTCTGTGTCCTTTAACACATGTTATATGTGTTTTTCCTCGCAGCATTAAACAGCAATATGCTATTTTATTATCAAAAAAGGTGAGGGACTTGGAAAAAATGTCCAAATAGATTTAAAACTTTCTTTTAAACCACAAACAATCAGTTTTTTCTTGCATTTCTTTCTTTTTCTTTCATTTTAAACCAAGTTTGATGAGTTTTTTCACTCGCTAAAGAGGAAACTCAATGACTCTTTCAATGTTAAAGAGATGCCCCCTCAGTTGTTCCAAAGTAAAATACTTCTATTTTTTATTAATTAGATTTGTCTTTGTGATTTGATATGAACTTAGACCTATTTTAGGATTAAATTAATTCTGGCTTTTCTCTGTCCTAGATTTCCACTTTTAAACTCCAATTAATTCTTTTTCCACTTGTAAATGTCCATCTTTAATCTCAGCGGAGTTTCCCGAATAGCGCCCTCCATTTTGACTTCAGTAGGGTATTCACACACACACACACGCAAACACACACACCACCCCCACCTCCAACATGCTATAGATGAGCTGTGTGTTATAAACATGTAATTTTTATTAGTTTTGAGGCTTTAATATGCAGTAAACACGCGTCACATTCCTCTGCATGACAGTTTCGTATTCTTGTTTGTCACTTATGAAGTCGCCTTGGTTCAGTTTCTTCTCATTAGTCTCAATTTACTTTACTCCTCCCCTATACATCACTCACTTATAGATGTATAATGCACACACACACATGCACACACACATGTTAAGACACACATGCATTTGTACTCTCTTCACACATGTGCGCACACAGGTCTCATGGCAGATAAATTATAGATCACAGCTTCGGTTGGCCATCGTGGGAAGAGTTCAAAGAGGAGGCAATACTGCACTTACCCACACCCACCCACCCACCCACCCAGCTACACACATGCACCAACACTCACACACAAGTAAAGAGACACTATAGATCCCCTGTAGTTGCAGACCTGCATGTTTGAGTGATATTTCCTGCGCAGGATGTCGGAGAAGCAGATAAAAAGGGCTGAAGAAAATGAGCTGAGCTAATTAAGCTAATTTTGCTAATAACCTCCGTTGTAACGACAGCCGCCTCGGTACAGCAAAGTGTCTTCTCAACAGCTTTGTTGCAGAAATCTCCATCAAATGAGAAAAAAAACTAAGATAACTGACTAAAGTCGTGTCCTTCAACTCGACTTCTGTAAGGTTCCTTTGTGATTCGAGAGCTTTTCAGCAATTTGACGTTGAAAGTAATATTTTTTTTTCTCTTTTCAGCCACGTTTGTTACCATTTGATTTTTCTCTGAACTCTTATGGTTCACAAAGGTTAAATTACGCTCATTCTGATAATCCCCTGACTCTTCATGTAACATCAGCAGCAAGACAAAGTTTTCACTTATGTAGTAAAAAATCTCCATAAATGTCAAACGGATTGCTTTTAAATTTTGTGCTAATATCTCTGATCACCACAGGATGACTCCTCATGACTTTGGTAACTCCTAACTTTTCCATAAGGTTGAACTTTCTGATTTCATGCAAATTGTCCCAAATATTGCAGTTAAATTCCAAACACATTCATTTTCCCTCTAGGATTCACTGCACTAACGCTTATAGCATCATAATAAGGTCAAATATAATGATTTTTTGAATTTTTTTAAAAATACTTGCACACTTACATACTTCTCTTGCTATAAATCAGCATGCTTGATTGTCATTGTGAACATATTAGCTTGCTAACATCATGTTTTAGCCCTTTGCTGAATAATAAATTGCAGTTTTTCTACAGTAAAGTCTTGGCTCAGATGAGAAAACTCTGGTTAAAATGTCAAAAGTTCACATATCTTCAACGTTTGCTCTTGCCTGAAAGTTTCTAGTCTGTTTCACCTCTGATTTTCAGGGGATGATGAGTTGCTCTTTCACATGGATGAGGGAGAAAATCAGCGAAATACAAACCTCCTCCCCCGACTCTGGAGACACAGCAGCCTCATCAAACTGCTCAGTCACACAAACAGGAGGAAAAAAAGATGAGATCTCGCCGGGTTGATCCTGAATTCCTGCCCAGTAACTACTCTCACATTCGTCTGTGAGGAGACTGAGTCACTGGCAGTGATAGAACGAAAGTTCATCGACAACGAATTAGGTTTCATTTAGTAGTCATTGATCTGTTTAATGTGCTGTTGAGTTTTGAGTGTAGCAATGAAACAGTTGATGTAACCTTTGAGCAGAAAGACAGACTGCAGCCTTGTGGTGTATAAAACTTCATTTAGCAATAATGAAAAGAAGCGATTACAAATCTTTCGGCTGAGATCTGAATGACAACAGTAATGATCTCTAATTCCAGTGTAACTCAGTATGAACACAATCACGCCACGGCTCACAGTGTGAAGATTACATGTTCATGAGTGACGATGGCTTTATGAAGCTTGTGCATCAAAATCCGTGGCAAGCGGATCATTAACGGCTAACTTTAAAACCTCCAGGATGAGCTTATTAGTTGCACTTTAATTGGTGCCAATTCAGCAGCAGATGGCACAGAGCCAGAGGGAAGTTTCACATTAACTTTATTACATTAAGTCCTCAAAATAGAGGGGGAAAAAAAAAGTTCCACGAATGCAGATTTGTGAGTTTTGAGGTTAGTAGTTTAAGATAATGTTCAGGGAGATAATTTAAGCTGCAAGAAAAGCAAAGGTTGACCCGTGTAAGGTGAGACGGCGGCCTGGTTGGATGGTTTTTGTCTTGCCTCACCAATAATTAGTGTTGGCTACTGTGAGTTCACATTTACTATCCTCTCCAGTCTCACAGGCTGCCAAGCTGAGTCTGCTTGAACAGCATCCCAGCTCTAATTCTCTGCAGGTGTGTTTAAACATCAGAAAACCGTTGGCTTTTCTTCATCCAGCTTCATTGTCTTTTAATTATGTTTGGCACCGAAGCACACGTCGAGCAGTTCTGCGGCAAAACTTTAAAAATAGTCTTCGATGCATCTGATGCAGTCGGTCGAAGGGAGGCTCGGTTGCCAGGTGTTTTCTTGCAGATAAAGAATCTGAAATCTTTAGATTGGAGACCATGAAACATGGCCGGAGGGTGGGCTCAGGGTGTTTACTGGTCGGCTCATGTGTGACTGGACTGGTGCTGAGGTCTGTGACATCTGATGGCTTCATCCGCTGTCAATGTCACTTTTTAGCAGCATATTTCTCAAACAATGACTTCCCTTAAATAAATACAAATGAAGAATTCAAAAAAAGCAGCATTTAGTGTTTTTGTTTTTGCCTTTTGTCATGGAAGATCATCATTTTTAAAGTCTTGATTGATTATTTTACAGATCGTGTCAACTGTATCGTTCAGAAACGCAAAAAACCAGAACAAAAGACTGAAAAGCTCGCTGAGACAGAGTTCCTCTATGCAGTTAGTGCCCATCTGAAAGCTGCAGGCAGGAGCAGTTTTAAAATGCAGGCTCCAGGGTGGACAGTTGCCATGTTGCCTCTGGCTTTATCAATGCTGGCATCTGACACTGGCAGCAGTGCTGGAGCTCAACCCTCCATTGAAGAAGAGGAGAGAGGGTCACGTACTTCCAACTTCGCCCTTGGACACTTCTAACAAAGACATTGTTTGAATGATATCTGAAAAAGAGAAAATGAAAAGCAAATCTGCCCTTCATGCCCTTCACGGAGGTTTTTGCTGCGATGGAGAAGAGAAAAAAAAACGCCCCTGTACTGTAATTCTTACTGTAGTTCATCTTTTGAATGTTCACTTTTGTGTTGTTTTACAGCTTATCACCAAAGACTGCGGTAAAGAAGTTAATTAGATTAGAAAAAAAAGGGTTAAGCTCTCCTCTGAATCGCTCCATATGCAGATGGAACGAACTCTGGGACGTGGACAGTATTGTGCCGAACTCCCAAAACACTCAAGTTGCTCACAAATGATGTTTCCCATTTGTGAGTCGCCCCCTTTTCTTCCTGCTAACAGCCTGCCGGTGATGCATGGCCACAGCGCTGCAACAAAGGAAACAGTGAGTCATGGGAAGTCTCTTAAATCTCGGGGCTTTGGACACTATCAAATTTAGTGATGCTCTCAGTCATCTACAAGGACAGCTGCTCCAGCTTCACAGCGGCCAATTACTTGTTTGAGAGTTACTTAAGGAAAGACATAACCAACTCAAGGAAATTATTTCTTCTTTACATCTTTAGATATCCATTTATTGCAGAAAGCCAATGATCATCTGGTGCCTTTAGTGCCCATAAATGCAGAAAACGTGCCTCAAGGCCGCATGTTAAAAGGGAATTAAAATGAGGATGCATCGAGGTGCTAAATGCAGTCACATGTGGGAACCGTGCAGGGCTGATTATTTTTTAAAACCTGCTCTTAATGTCTTTGGTTGTTCTGCATCTCAGGAGGTGGAGCAAGGCGTCCACAGAAGGTCTGATGTTCAGTTCAGGCTCCTCCAGTTTGCATTTCAGTGTCCTTTGGAAACTGTGCACAGATGCCCCTGCAAGAAGTGTATTATTGTGTGTGTAAATGGGTGAAGCATTCTAAGTGTTCAAAAGACCAAGAAATCAGGCGCAGCAGGTAGAACACCAGGCGAGATCCATGATTTCAGTGGCTTTTGCACTATGTACTTTTTTATGTAGCACACTGACGTCAACCAGGAGCTCGCTCAAACATCCGGTTCTTTGACGAGCACCTTTACTCATCTGAATTGCTCTAATTTGCTCGATATGGTCTGTTTTCTTTCTGCAGCAACATATAACCATAAGCAACAGGCTGACTCTGCTGAGAACAGACCTGCTCTCAGTGCAGCAGTGCAGAAGTTTTAAACAACCACGGCTGTAGGAGGCACTTCAGCTCCAGTACCAGCAGGAGCTCACATGGCACAAAACCTGCCTCTGTCATGTTTGTTCAGTCTGTTTTTCTGTTTTTTCCTCATTGGGCTGTTGTAGTTGGTGGCACTGTTGCTTCAAAGCCTCAGAGTTTGAGCCTGGCTGCTCTGTGTGAAGGCTGCATGGGTTTCCTGCAGATGCTGTGGCGTCCAAAGACATGCAGGTCGGGTTCATTGGCGACTCTTAATTGTCCATCGGTGTGAAATATTGATCATGAATAGCTGTTTTTGTCTGTGTGACTTGTCCTGAGTGCACCCTGTCTTCATCCAGATGCTGGACGTCTCGGCAGGAATATCAGAATTATTGAAATGATAAAAACTGTAAATGATAAACAGTAAAAGAGTAAACTACTTGACAGTAAGGAAAGAGTTTCTATCCTTTTTGCTCATTTTGTGCAGATAGTTTGACTGATCCATCAGCAAAAGAATCGAAGAGTTTAGATCCTGAATCCTATTTACTTGTTAAAATTTAGTTACTTAAAAACAGAATTAAAAATGAATAGAAAACCAGTAAGCTGTGCAGGAAACGTTACACCAATTCTTCTTCTTCTTACATGTTAGTTGTGATGTATTTTGTGAAACCATCAAGTCTTTTTTTTTTTAACTTTCAGTAGAAAAATGAAAGCGAAGGCCGTTTGTTGAAATGTTTAAACAAACCTTTTGTGGTTGTTGTAAAAATAGTGATATAAAGTCCCGAAAGCTCCTCCAGAGGAGGTCAGGGTGGGTGGGTGGGTGAGCTTTTCAAGTGTCTGACAGCAGTTTGCATCGTGTTTCCTACCATCAGTCTTTTACCTACAAAAAACTCTTTTCTGACCTTTACAGCGTAGATTCAGTGACCCTGAACTCATCCGAACCTCAACTAAAAGAGAAAGAGAAAACTGTCATGAATTAGTTTTCTTGGAGAGGATTATTTGTTAATTAGAAGTCGCAGAGTCGCTCGTTTAGTTGGTGGAAGTGTTGATTATCACGTTCAGACTTTTCTGGACTTTATTTTGGTTTCGGCTGATAAATTGGTTTGTGGGCATCGCAACAACTTCAGAGTGGATCTCGAATTTTTCCACCTGCTCTAATTAAAATGTTATTTATAATCCATATTAGAATTATTTTTTTTGTTGTTGTTGTTGTGTGCCAACTGTTCGTTATCACCGAACGTTAATGTGAAGTAAGCGACAAACAGACACGGTGCCACCTGTCACATATGCAGAGATGCTTTTCATTAAAACATGCAGGAGACATATTTCAGCTCAGGTGTCGTGCGTCGCTTTTCCTCCTTCACGTTTCCTCCTCTTTCATCCGCGGCGAGCCATGTGATCTCCCACCCACTGACTCTTTTTCTTTCAACTTAAGCTCTCTTTTAGAGTTCCCTCCATTTTCCACCTCGTTCAGCCGCCTGTTAGGCAATCAGCTGGAGTGAAGCTCATCGCTTTAGAGTGAATTATTATTTTCCTCCACCTGACCCGTTTGCTATGACTCATGCGTGTTCTTTCTTCGGCTTTTCATGAAGAACACATATTTTCCTATTAGAGGTCAAATTGAACGGTGCTTGGGAAAAAAATAGCTTTTAATAAGCAGCGACGTCTCCGTAGATTTGTGATTATTCTGCTGATGAGAATGTGAAGCTGCATTTTCAGAGGGTTTGTGATAAAATCTGTTAAGACTGTGGCTTTACACAGCTACAAAAGCATTGCATTCAAGTTTTTGCATTCATTTTTCATAGCTAAAGCAAAGCCTCAGCGCTTATGGATAACATAAATATGTAGACTGTTATGCACTCATGTTTGCACTCATGAAAACTCAGGTTTTTCATGTAAACTCTCATCTTTAATCACACGGGACATCAGATGTTAATCATGGGAAAACATCTCGAGGTTGGATGTGAAAATGGCATGTAGAGAGCATGTTAGCCCGAGGAAATCCTCATGCTTTAAACTTTGAAGTCGATATCGAAGCATTTCAGCTGTTGCTGTATTTCTCCCACACACAAGTTATGGATCTACGAATGTGAAACACTGCTGATAATTGATTCTACAAGCCAGCAGCGTCTGTGTTTTATGCAACACTCTGGGCATTTCTGTTCGCTCGTCGTAAAAATAGTTTTAATGTGTAACACTAATGAGTTTATTTTTAAGGATTTTAGCACCAGGAGAGTTCAAATGAGAACCATAAACTTTTGTGGAAGATGATCGAGGAGAAGAGAGAAAACAGAGAGAATAGACTTCACAAACTGTTTCTAGTCAGACTGCATACATTTACAAGGACAACCTGCTGCAGATTGATCTTGAATTATGCAGAAAAAAATGAATGACATGAAGATAATTCAGGTAATTTAGACTTAGTTGCTCACTGAGCAAAGTTAAAGCAAAATGTTGCAAAAACAAGAAGTAAATAAGGTAAAAAAGCAAATATTCTGGGCAGTCAGCAGTAAGTTAAATGGGCTCATTTCAACATGGCCTTAAAATGAAAAGATGAAGTCAAGGTAATGAACAGAAGTGAGTTAAATATTAATTAAGTTTTTTAAAAAAGGTGTTTTTATCTCTAATTTTGTAGATGAACTCTGTTTCAAAAAGGCAAAAAATGTAAAATCATTTCTGTGAAATTCGGGAATTTTTCTTAATTTTTACTAAAGTTCTCTGAAGCAAAACTTTAAATTTACATGAAAATACTTCGATGGAAACACAGTGATTGTTTCCAATCCAGATATAATTATCTAAAATGTATGAAATATATGTAACATTTATTGCTCCCACATCTTTATAATGTCTTAAATCTTCTAACTTTTTTAAAATATGGAATCTCTCTGAAATTTAAATCTGAATCAGAATTTTTTTCAAATACATATTTCTAACGAGCCGATTACAAATAAACAGATGGAAGGAAAATATTTTGCATGTAGGTATGTGGAGGTAATGCAAGAAAAGCACATGTACTCAGTGCACTCACTCCTCATCACGATGCCCACGAAAAAGTTTTAAAATAATCCGCTTTAAGTTCCCATCTCAGGCGAAACTTCCAGGAAGAAGAGCCACACACTCCGGTGTTGTCCAACAAATTGTTCAGTTCAAAGATCCACAGCACAGTTTCCTCCCTTTAAACTCAAAATCTTATCTTTTAGCTTTTACTTCTCCCACTCAAATGAGCATATAGGACAAGCTCCACATGCTGGGACTCATGCAGTTATTGTCGTTAATAAGAGCATGAAAACTTAAAATAAAAAGATGTGTTGCATCTTGGTCAGTCAACGACTTCAGGGTGCAAAATACTGATCAGTAGAGTTCGTCATTAGAGCGACTCCCCTGAGAAAAAGACGCATTGCACCTCACGCAGACTCTTTAAATAGTTTCAGACGACAGCATTTTGATAGTTTAACTAAAAGTGAAAATGTAGTCATTATCTCTTCACCCCCACCTCGATAAAAAGTCAGATAAAGTTTCTTAATCCACAAGTAATATTTGCATTTTTTCCCTTTAACAACAAAAGCAGCTTGAAACATTTTTATAACATAAAAAACAAGGAAAAAGAAGAAAAACTTACTTGTTTCTGTTCAGCTCGTCCTACTTATTCAAGTCTGAAAGAGCTCAGAGATCCCAAACAGACCTGAAAAGACATCATTTAAAGCTTTGTTTAAAACAGTCTGTGTGATAAAATAACAGCAGATACTCAGCATTAAATAAATAGATTATGCCTTAAAAAATAAGCATTGCTCCCTGTAAAATAATGTTCGTACCTTTTGCATTAGATTGTGTTTTATTCTACACATTATGCATGAAATGAATATAACCCTGTAAGGATGAATTAGGTCTTTCGGTAATAATTTAAAAAAAATTTCAAACTTCCCACCAAACAGGCTTGAAGAAGTTTGTGATCTGAAATCATTAGAGAGCCGCCCCGCTGTGAACTCCTGCCGATGGTATTGCTTTGTAAGGAATCTCTGCTATCCGCAAATCTGGGTCCGTATCTGTGTACCTGTGCTGAGTTGGGAATTGTGTCAGCAAAATGACAATAAAGATAACAAAGGCTTCAGAAAAGCTCGAACAGATTCTGCTGAAAGAAGGATCCATGGGCCCGGCTTGGCTCCGTACCAAAGCTGCGATTCTCCGAAGGATTCCAGGGAATGTGGTATAATTTGTATTTGATCGATTTTCATTGAACTTAATAACATTAAGATGTTATTTTGAGAAAGATGGCTCATTACTGGCCTTATTAATAGCCTGAAACTGTCTCACTTGCAGAAATTGCATGAGGCTATTTTTTACTCATCACATTACTGAACTGTCAACACGAGAGACTTAGTTCTTTTCAGTCTGTGGCCCTTTGCCATGTTACATTCAGGGTGGGCTGCAGAATTTAGGCTCTTTTCTACGGTATTTTCCATTTTCTTGTACATATTATACAACATTTTGCATCATACAACCACTGACAGAAAGCTATAATGTTTAATCTACAAGGCTGCAGTGCACCTACATACAAAAACTTCATTTTTTTTTAACAAATAGCTGCATGTTTGTCCTGTTAGAGCAAAAAAGCAAAGATGCAATCGATGTTAAACAAGAATGAGTTTATAACCAACATGTTGAACACTGCAAAGATGATGTCAAGATATTAAAAAACCAAGACTCGTCTGCAGTGTCCGGGTTCATGTACAAAGGAGGCTTCAGTTACTGTATGAAATGCACTTCATGTCCTGGTGTTGGTCCATTGATTTGTCCACCTTATGATTGAAGCAGAGCCAAGTATTTTTGTCTGACTGTAGCCTGTCAGTCAGCCGGCGCACACGCTCGACTCATTAAGACATTATTCTGCTTCATTGAAAGAGTTCTGGGCATTTACACGTAGTTAATTTTTTGGAGTAGAAAATCACTTTTGATGGATTGTAACTGAGCCACCTAAAAGCTTTTTCAGAGGTTAAAAAGAGCTGCTGGAGGTGCTGTGGCCTTAAACACATTAGTCTGAATCAGATGACAGGTATTATTAGCAGAGCGGCGCTGCAGGGTTTTTTTTCTCAGCCATCAGTATGAAATTCAGGACTTTGTGCCCGTTGAAATTGTTTATTCTGATTCTTCACACACGTTTTATTGAGCAGAGTTCCACATAAGACACAACCTCAGTGATGAGATGATGCTTTGGATGGTTCAGAAGATCCAGCTGAGCAGAATTTGTCCAAAACAACTCAGTGATTATTTGTGTAAATGAGCAAATAAGAGAGAAGCTACAGTTTATAAAAGTGCTCAGATTTTGACTTGATAGTCATTTACATGGAGTTTAACATGAACTTATTTTTAGTTACATGACAAATTAAATAAAATTGGGTTTTAACAAAACAAACAGAGAAGCTGAAGGTGATCGTAATCAATTAAATGCACGTAATTCAAACTATATACTCGTTTCTTTCTGTACATGCCTACATTTTTATTTCAGGACAAACAGAACAAGATTTAAAATTCCTGGACAGCTAATTGTAATTGAGTAATGGATTCTTTGGGACAAAGTTTGCTTTATTATGCTAAATTAAATGACATTAAGCTCTTCTTTTGCACACTGTCACTCTTTCTTACTTCAGCCATTGTTAGCAAGTGGTTTAATCAAACTATGCAAGGCTGCTGGACAAACACCTGCATGTTTTTTAACTTTTTACCTAAAAACACAAGTCCTGTTTACCACCAGATTGCTTCTCACAAATGATTCAAATAGCTTTTACCATGTTAGACCATGTCGGATGTTTCTGCAACTCAACCGCTTCCCATTAAAGCCAATGCAGGAAGTAAAGTGCCCTTAATGTAACAAGGCAGAAAGCAGGGGGTGTTGATGTCAAGGTGATGGATTAACATGCAGCAAGTCCCACTTTTATGGAGTTTGCTCGCCTGCACAGACCTGTAATTTACATTTACCTTTTCATTAACTGTTACCAACCCTCTTCCCTGCCATTAGTACCTCATGCATGTACTGCAGAAGGTTTGCTTTGGATGTAAAACACAAGAAAACAAAACAGATTTTCCTTATATTGGACTAAACTGCATTGTATACAATATTTAACTCAAAATTTTATTAAGCTTTTATGACTTTGGGTGATTCATGTTTGCCGTCTCCGCGTAGATTAAGAAGGTGCACATAAAACACATTTACATCACATAAACCTGTTATTCCGACGTGATATAGTGACCACTGAAGGCACCGTCGTGTTGACGGGAATCAGACATAACTGTCCTTCACTGCAATAACTTTCTCCCTGATAAACTATCGCTGTTATGTCTCAAATGACAGGTGATATCAGAAGGTCCACTGGAGGCCTGAGGATCCGATGCAGCTGCACAGTTTGCACGGATAATATCAGCACGCCCACAGCTGTCAAAACATCTGTGGATCCCAAAGAGAAATATTTCTAAAGATAAAAACGGAAAATATCTCTTCTGCAGACATGCAAGCCGTAACATTCTGCAAACACTTTGAGTATTGTTGCTTTTAAACTGGTCAGTAAAAACTGTGCCAGAGAAGAAACTGCCGCGTGGAGCTGAAGCTTGTTAAGTGAGGGAGGAAACTCTGGAGAGACGCGCAGTTAAATATTTCATTGTAGTTTGTGCATGAAGTGCTAAAGTGGGATGATGTTCAGGCAGCTCAGGCTGAAGCTTTCGACAGAGATGTTTCATGATGGAGATCAGATAAACCAGGTCCTTCATCTCCCCGATCTTTTATAGGATCGCTCTAAAATCTGACTCCCATTAAAACTGAAGGGCCTGATATGTGTTCAAGCTCATGTCATTGCTTTATTTTACATTTTAAAGATTATATGTTGATAATTAAAGTCAAGTAAAAGACACAAGCAGGAGTTTCCATCAATTTTAAATACTCTAGTAGGATAATTTTTGATAAACTGGGCCACTTTTAACAAACTTTCACATTTCAGAAGACATGTCAATAACCTTCAGACTCAAATGTTACTAGTTTAACCACAGTAAAGGCCTTTTTATGCACACATACATCAAATAATATATTCCTTAAAAAAACAGAGGCATTGCATATTGACATTTAAAGGATGCTTTGAGCTTTTCTTAGCTGTAGATAACTATACCTGTTTTTTTTAAAGATTTTTAATCCTATAATTATGCATTACCGATTCTGAAAGACGTTTTTTCATCATCACCTTTCATCCATGCGACTCTTTTCCCTTTTTTTTTCCTGCTTATCAAAGGCTGTTCTCACCAATACTGAAGGTCCGCTTCACCAAACAGGCACGAGCATAGAAAACACTTCAAAACATTCGCAGTGTTTCATCTCCCCCCTCAGCCTGAAAACCATCTTTGGAAGCAAAAGGTCAGGATTGTGAGGGCTTTTATGATGATAACATCCAAAGCCTGTGAAACGAGATTCCATCACCTGCTGCTGTTTATTGCTCATTTTACACTCAGCTCCATTTGGGGGAAAAAATGACATAATGCTATAAATATAATGTAAACCAAACCGTGTACCATATTTTCACAAGATGCCATTTTTAGCGTATTGTAGTCGTTTTTCTCAAGTTACTTTCTGTTAGAGAATAAGAGCCTGGACACAGTCTCTTTATTATTCAAACATAGTATTTAAAACACATTTTCATGCTGAGGCACTTGATAAGTAACATTTTCTTTTTCTTTTCTTGTCATAAATGTTTAAAACAACTTGCATTTACATTTTCTTTACAAGTGACTTTTTTCGTTTTTGCAAATAGTGTCTATACCTCTCTTTGTAGCAGAGGAGGAAGTGGTGTGAAGTCCGAGTGCCACAGAACATGTAAGAGAAAAGGTCGAGGCAGGTTTTCGGGTTCATAAAGTGCGGCCTTTGATATTAATGTGCAAGTATGTAACATTTCTGTGTGTTACAATTTCTATTGAATGATGAGATACAAAAGAAGCTGTAGAAATATGGACTTAAGGAGAATTTAAGATCAGCAAATCAGTAGAAAGCAGCTCTCTTTAGCATCATATGAACAAGAAACTTCAATTTATCAGCTGTAATTATCAAAATAACAGTTTATTGGCCGGTTTGTTTTGTGCATTTCTAAGAATAACAATATGAGTGTTATACCAAAGGAGACCGGGATAATGAATCTCTATTTAAAAATAAGAAAAAAAGGATTCAATTAACTTGCTAAAAGTTCAAATTTCAGCCCAAATCACAAGAAGAAAATCAGCTGAGTCCTCGTTGACATCAGTGATATCGGTGAAAAGAACCTGTGCAGATTGCAAGTCACACTTTATTACTTTACAGAATTCCTATTAATGCTTCTTGGTTTGCTCTCCTTTTATATTTGCACCTGCTGTTGCACACAGAGGATATTAAGAAGCAGAGCCGAACGAGTGAAATAGCCAGGACCCGAGCCAAAACTCAAACCCACACACAAGGCTACAGTGTGCGGTTGATTTTCCATGAAAGAACATTAATTCGCTCCACTCCTGAGACACTGTGTTTTTCAGTGGCATCCTGAGGTCTGACAGAGTTGTTCAAACGAGTTTCCTAATGAAAATTACTGCGCAGCGAGAGGCGGCAGAGGCAGTTGGGGTGACAGCGCTCGGCAGGAGCAGGGTGGATATTTTTGGGATGAGGCACCTGCAACGGTGGCTATCATAGTGTACTCGTCTAATGATGTCAGATTACACAGTCACCAAGGAAACCAACAAAAGACTTGAACAGAAATAGCAAAGACGACGCAATTTTCCCCTGACTGGCAGGGCTGTGTGATGCTGTGCGGCATGCATAATTAAAAACATGCTACACACTCTTTCTGGCTTGTTGAGTCTGCTGTTGAGCTTAAGCAGTTTTTTAACGTTGTTCACTCTCGTGTGCTCGGCACTGACAACTGTCCCCTGTGGGTGTGTGGGAGGGAGGCAGGAGGAGAAGAAGAAGAAGAAGAAGGGATGCGAGGAAAGGAGGTAGAGATGGCTGGCTGCTTTTTTTAGTGGCCGCTTTTAGATACAATCAGAATAAACATCATACCTCAGAGGCACAAGACTGGCACCCAACTGTGTTAGTTTGCTTTTTTTTTTTTCTTTTGTGCAACTTGTTCATTTTTTTTTTTTTGTTGACATGCAATGAGTCAAACACCCCAAGAGAGCAGATGGATGGGAAAAAAAAGAAGACACTCAGACACTCAGACAAGCAGAAGGGTCACGTTGCTGAGCGCAGGGTGCACCTGGGGTTTAACCTGCGTTGCATTTCATGGATCAGAACTCACAGCGTCCATGCCTGCAAGAAGTTTAGGGGTGGTACCAGTTTGCATCCAAGAGAAACAGGAACACGATGACCCAAATCTTTTTCAGTGTTCTATCAAAAGCTGCTTTTAGGAGTTTAACTTTTCTTTGCACAATCCTTTTAAAAAACATTGGAGAATACTCATTATCTCCCAGTGCCAATTATTTTCTTAAAAAAAAAAAAGATTTGAAAAGATGAGACAAGTGATGAAGTGCACTCACTCCTGCAGAGGAGCTGCATGTTTGCATTTGTTTCATCATTTTCTGTCTTCTTTTTGTTTCTTTTTTACATCACCCTTTACTGTATCTCCCTTTCATTGAGCTCAGAGGTGGAGGGCTGAAGAGCAGCGTCTTCTCCTGGAGGACGAACACGTGGGGGAGTCAGGAGTTGACACCAGGGAAAGGGAGTCATCTGCGGGGAGAAACAGGGAGACGCAGCGATGTGACTCTGTGCCAAATGTTTACAGGCGAGCTGACATAGTTAGAAGATGGAAAGAGCTGAAACGAGGCTGTCTCTCTCCGCACTCTTGGAGAAACGAGAGATAGGAAATCTAGGTCATCCCCACTGATGCATTGCAAAGCGAACTTCAAACAAACCTGGCCTTTAGCGTGATGGCTCTCCAAAGCTATGTTACATGCCATCAGAGACTGATCGCCATTTTCTGCCAAAAGCTGCCGCGAAGTGATGAATAAGAGCCGTTCTCAGGGTGAAGAATAGGCACGAGCTCTGCAAAGAGCATCTGTCCATCTTCCTGTGTTTTTGTTTATGGATAAAAGCTTTCCGTATGTATGGAATTAAATCATCTTTTTTGGGAGTTTTGGCTTTGCAACCAATTAGCCGGCCGGTAGTCGGACCACATGCTAGGTTTCTATGGTTTCTATTCCTCATCTGCCCTTCACTCAGAATTGCCTCAGGGAAGTCTTATCCGTAATCATAGCCCTGGGAATTGTGGTAAAAAGCTTTGTTCTTCAATTGAAGGCTCGATCTGTCTAATTCAAGGGCAGCCGGTTGAAACAATAGTCTTGTGTTGGAGAGGATTCCTGTCAGCGGCCACTGCCTATAAAATTCATATGTTTTGACTCTTTCCGTCTCAATCTCAGCTAAATTATTTCACATGGTTATAATCGCTTAAGCTGCATATTTTTTTTTATATAATTCATGGCAATTAAACAGTAATATGTAAAGACAGAAAGTTCACAAATTCAAAAAACCAGCATTCAAGATTTACTGTTTTCCTCAAATCTGAAAACATTCGAGTCTGAAGCATCTTGACTAGTTTTGTGGAACTTTTTCAGAAGCATTTGATAGCGTCAATGCATTCTGTTTTAGCCGGGAGTTTGCAAGCAACATAAAAAGCTCCCATTAGAAATGTATGAGCTTAAAGTCCAAATGAACCGAGACCCCATTAAAGAAAGAACAAAAACACTGCCGCGTAGTTCAGAGAGAGTGTTTTGTGCTCAACCTCGCTGAATTATTTTAGAGTAATGCTCTATCGTGTGCTACAATGAGTAAGCTATAATTAATGGAGACAAGGCACAGGTTGTGGCTTTAGTCATTGTTGGGTATATGAAGGCTTTCTGACTAGCTGTTAAATAAATGGCGATGCTTTCTCCGAACTCACACAAAAAAGGCTGAGTGCTAAAGTGGATGTGAAAGTTGTTTGAACGCCTGTTACATAGCAACTCCAAAACAAGCCCATGTAAGTACACAGGAAACATAACCTCTGACTGTACACAGGTAATCTATTACACGAGCACATCTCTCACATGGCTCCTTGTGGAGGTGATTGACACTTTCTGCTGTTGCTGAATCGTCTTTGGCTGCACATACGTGTGTCAGATGTCAGAATGTGACGTAAAATCAATTATGTTGTCTATAGTGTGAACATGTTTTCTTCTTCAACCCAACTACACTTGCAGTTGTTCTTAGATTACTGAACCATAGTTTCCACCATCGTTGTGCTTTTTTAAAATGAATATTCAGTTGTCGGATTTTAACTTTACACGAGACGATAGTGAGAAGTGGTGACCAATAAGATTTCATGTTTAAGCAAAAAGCAAAAGCAGCTATTTGGAAATATATTTCAGTTTTAAACCCAATATGATTTTGAAATGTAAATGAGATAAGAGTTGGTTACCTTGATGAAAAGCTGGACATGTGCAGCCTGTTTCCTGCAGCTCCTCAGCAGTTCTCCTTCTTGTGCACTATGAATTGTAATTCCTGGTTTTTCAAACTGATCTGCTGTTGCTAAAATACAAAAATGGCCATTGCCTTGTTTTGCTGGCACATTTTTAATGTTTTTTTGATGGCAGAAAGTTGTAAAATCACTGAAAACACATTGAACTACTTCATATTTGATAATAATAAAAGTTTTGCCAGGTGGATGGTTTTAATGTGAAGCTGCAACATGAAGATGTTCAGTTTGCAACATCAGTAACTTCACAGATCAGCTGATGTTGAGCTTCGTTAAAGAATATTTTTTCTTGTAATATATCTCATTTATTAGGTAACACTGATGATGTCTGAAGTTAATTAGCACAAGTGTTGACATGCATACCAATACTTGTGAAATCACACTGATAATATTTAACTGCAACAAATTGTAGCTCTGTGGATGCACAATCTCATTGGTTGAGTTAAAACTCAGTGGGTGGAGCCAAAGAACCACGAAGTAACCACTGGAAAAGTTAGCACACAAGAAACTTGGCTTGTTTAATGATAAAAACCTTTATTAGTTTCATTAATTTAAACCCTTTACATCTAAACTACATGTTAGTTTTGATTTTTTAGGCTCGTTTTGCCTCAGAACAGAAATCAGCTTTGCAGCACAAAGGATTGGTTGTATATACATGCAATCCACAATGATTTTTATTATATCTCATTTCTAAAATGTGCTAAAAACCAGAAATTAACATTTAAGGCTTTTTTTTAAATCAGTTTCAAACATTACAGGAAGAAAAGGGAGTGAGGAGCAGCTGCTGTGAGCTGTTTAATGCAGAGTTTAATGCGACAGGCTGAACACCTTCAACTTCTCAGCAAAGAAACCAACTGTGCTGCTTCCTGTTGTTATGTGGAAATCCACTCTCACCGTGTGCTGCATAAAATCAGATCGTGGTTACTCAGCAAAGTGGAAAAAGGCCAATTATCGACTGACTTCTTTATGAAAACAATATGAGTTTGTTTGGCTGCAGTGGAAACTGATACACCGTTGTTGTGCTGCTGTTTTGCTAGCAAAGCGGCTGCTAAAGGAGCGTTAGCTTTAGCATTAAGTTGCACTTCCTGTTACAACCAGCAACAACATAAATTGGATGAATTAAGCTTAAACCTGCTCAGACTGATGAGACTGAATGTTTCCCAGTTACAAGCAGGATGGTTTTAAATATTAACCACCTTCTCTGCTCCTCATCTTCCTTTGTGGGTTTTAGCCAATTACTTTGTTAAACTGGGGAGTTTGACTGGTGACATGGATCCGCTTGCAGGATCATTAGTAAATCAAAAATAATTAAAACCAAGCAGACACCTTAATTTAAGGCTTTCAATCAAACTCTTTAAGGAGGCTGGCTTCTTTTTATGCGTTAATGAAGATCAAGATCATCAACCGAACCCCCCAGCTGACCTTTTCTCCTATAACCTCCAACCTAAATGGAAACTATTCCAGCGTGGAATAATTTTATAGCGAGGCATTTTCCCAAAATGGATAGTGATGAACCCATTTCCCCACACTGATGCCAACCCAAAACCAGCAGCTCTTACTTATCTCTGACAGTCTCACCGGGGCGACATATGCCCCGCGTAATATCTTAAATTGGATAATTCCATACCTCACACATTTGGACGCGCGCATGGCACTCCTCCATATTGAGTTTCACTGAGCAGAAACAAGCGATGTGGCAAGATTACGCTCCGCTGCCAGCTGTGTGGGAGGCATTATGCATTTTAGGAAACAGCAGTTGAATGGTCATTTATTACTAACATGAGATGCCCACATTATTCCAATTCTGTACCAACAGGGCTTTTATTGTTAGTCTCTGGGATCGCTGCCCATCTGCAGGGCCCCAAAATGAACTTGAATCCGTTTTAAGCACTCCTCTCGCATCTCAATCTTAGTGGAGATTTCTTGTTTCATCTCAAGACGCGTGTTTCAAACGTGATCTAAGGTTTGACATCAAGCACATGGACCACCTGGGTCCATTTCCATTAATGAAGTGAAGCGTGATGTCCATATAAAGACACGGGGGCCTTTTTGTGTCAGCGCGCTGAATATCTTGATTGGACCTTTCGATGCATCATTCATAAATCAAAGAGCGAAGCCTGGAGAGCCTGGTTACCACTACAAAGCCAAACAGAGCTCACCGGGAATCACTTATTATTCATATCACTCAATTACCCCCAAAACAACGTTTCTGGGAAACTTGGGGAACGAATCGGACCTGGTGAGTTCACATTCCATTAAACAAATGCTTTTACAGGCTTTTTCTATAGTGACCCATATTGTTAAAGCAACAACATGTGACATCTAATTCGGCTGTCATGCATTTTTAGTTATTTCCTGTTTAAATTTGGTGTTTTTTCTGTTAACGTTTTGTTGTTAATTCCACATTTTGTTGCTTTACTTGGAAGTTTCTTGTATCTCCTTTGTGTGTTTTCAAGCTTTTGTCTTTTTATTCTCTCATTTAATAGTTTATTTCTTCTCCCTGGTTGGGGGTCTTTGTATCTGTCCTACCTGTTTTCCTGGTTTGTGTTAATTTCAGCTCAAAGATTCAGTTTTTTGTTTTTGGTTATTATTTTCTTTTTTTAGCTAATTTGTTTTTTGTTCCATGTATCGGCTTTTACTGATTAAAAAAACACTGTTTTGTTAAATTTTTTGTGTTGGTGTCTTGCTTTTGGGTCCTGACACTTTTCCTCTAATCTCAAATACAAAAAAAGTCATCATAATTAAATCAACTTTTTAATTCTTAACCATATTATACAAATTTACTTCTTGCCCAAAGAATTAAGTCAGTGCAAACTACTTTTAAACAACCTTGTGTTGCTAAAAATGCTAATTTTTTTCCTTGTAACTTCTTTGTTGTGACAAAAGTTCTTATTCCTGATGGTCTTAAGTGTTTTTCCAGCTTTCAACATTTCTTATATTCTGCATTTTACTGACTGTGATTCTGCAACTGAAGCTAATTATGTATCACAGTGAATGTGACCGGCAAGACGATGCGTCCTTTAACACACTTTTTACCGTGAAGTTTTTTAAGGTCATCAGGTCGCTCACACTCCTTCCACTCTTTACTCCGTCCTTTTGCTCCAAAGCTTCTGTAGAAAGTAAAAAACCGTATAGAGAGCTTCAAACGCTCGCAGTCAAAGGGGGCTTTCATCATTTCCCAGCTAAGCATAGCAGCTTTCTCTCAGCTGCTCGTAAACCTTTCATGCCGCCATGCAGAGACCGGCTGAGGTGGGTGGGATGCGGGAGCATTTTGGGGGCTCAGCGGGGGGTTTGCCGATGCTACAGTTTGTTTTCTTTAGTTTGAACCCAGATGCAAAAGACTTGCTCTTCTTTCTATAATTGGTTTCATTAAGTTCATGCAGCCCAATCGAAAGCGCAGCTCGCCTTGTAAACAAAAGTCACACTGAAGTTTGGCTAAAACCAAATTGGATTCAAGTGTCTGTAAGTTTGGGAAAGCGTGAGAGTCCTTACAAGAGAAGAAACTGAAAGAAAAGCTGAATACGTGCTCTACATTTGACGTTTGTATCAGACTTTCTACACGTTTGACTATAACTATCATCACTCACTGCCCCGAACCTGTAAAATTACTTTTATGTTTTAAATTCAGAGTATATTCTCCCTACTTATGAACCCCGTTGTGGTTTATTTTAAAGAGGGCAGAAATCTACATCATCAGTGTAGTTGTTTGGTGCGGTACCAGACAGGGGCATTTAAACCCAAATATCCTCCTTTTGTTCGATTTGTTTGGGCAGATGAGACAAGGCCATTCAGCCGAGCTCAAAAGTAAAAGCGCATTAAGAGTAAATAGTGGCTCCCTGACAAGAATAAGCGTTTGAAGCTGTCATATGTAGGCCAGGAGGGCTATAAAAATATCTGCGACCAGACTTACCTCTGCCAGAGCATGCAACTATTTATTTTAGGAAAGCAAGTAGTCAGTTAAATGACTTTTTCTTTTTCTTTTTTACTTGCATAAGGATGTAAAAAAAAGTGCTGTTATAAAGGGGAAAAAAAAGGTCCAGGAGAGATTTTGTTGAATGTGAGTCTTTATTACTATTTTAAGATATTTGCTAACATGGCCAGACATAACAGAAGCGAACCGAATCAACATTTTTTCCTCTCTGATATTCAGCAAAGCTGCACAAAAGCCCGAACCAAACAAAACACAGTGTTTATACGAACGCCTCGCTCCCCAGTTGTGTGTACCATGCAGTATGAAACAAAGGACTCACACGGCTAACATGACACGCAGATTTCTACTGTCAGACAAATCAATGTCCATCATGCACAAATTGTCTGGTCCCTCTTTGTTTTGCTCAGCAGGGCTTCATTGTGACACCCAGTGTGTCGCTCTCCCTCGCATGCTGAAAACAGACGCGACATAGAAACAGAATAAGCTCGCCACTTGGTGCCTCAACAGCACTTCAAACTGATCCCTGTGCAGCCGACTGCGTCCGAACCGCACTGCCGTCACATCCAAGAACTGCTTGGTGGTCTTGGGGGAAAAAAGAAAAAAGAAAAAAAAAAATCATCATTAAAATGTGTCTGCCTTATATTTGCAAAATAAAAGCCCTTTAAATTTGGCTAAAATTGTTTCTTTCAACATTTTAAAATGGTGCCACGACCCCCCGTGAATTTCCAAAACACGCGCCTCAGCAGGAGGCCCTGCGGACTGTTTATCACATTCAAATTGACGTCGAGTTGTTTCCCATTAAATGTTCTCTGGGAGCTGGGCTGAAACTGGAGGTGAGCTGTGAATTATGCATCGACCCCGTGATGACATCACCCCCTTAAAAAACATGCACATACAAGATCTGAGTCAGAAAGGTTGCCATTAATTATTCAAATCAAAACATTTCTGCTATAAATCATGCAATCCTGTATCAACACAGTGTTTGTGTGTGTGTGTTTAACTCTTAAAAGGTAAAAAGATTCAAATAATTAGACATTTTTTCTGATGTCTCCCTTCGTTCCGTTATTGAAGCGCAGCACCGAATTAAAACACACGTTACTGGTTTAATGGGAAGGGTCATGCTTTGCTAATCTGTGTGGTTCGCCGTAATAACTTTGTCATGTCGAGATGTTTTCTGCTCGCTCCTGTTGGCGCTCTCTGTTTGGTAGGCAGTAATTGGTGGAGGGCTTCGAGGCTTCCTCCAGTGACCTCATTACCCCAATTAAATTTGTAGCCTTCTCTGAAAACAGTCCATCTCACAAAGTGATGTCTGATTATCACTTCCAGTCCAAATGAGGTTGAGATATGCAGCTGCTGAAGTGGGGCAGGAACATATGGCCGTGCCTTTTCACAGTTTGCTGCAGAAGTTTCTTCCTTAGATCACTGAACCAAAAAGAATATCATTACATTTGATTTAAGTCTTCAAAACTCGTAAAAATTCAAATGGAATATAAAAGTATAGATATTTGGGTCTGTTCAATAAAACCTATGTTCTTACTGACCGATGCAAGTCTT
Organism: Acanthurus leucopareius; assembly: GCA_029814765.1. NCBI lineage: Eukaryota > Metazoa > Chordata > Actinopteri > Acanthuriformes > Acanthuridae > Acanthurus > Acanthurus leucopareius. Next base: position 9,294,848 of record JAQMCX010000041.1, on the reverse strand, counting down.
GAATATTGCATTAGCTTTTTATAGCACAAATATTCCAGTATTTATCCTGTATCATTATCCTGTTGGGATGCTCATATTAAGACAGGCAGTATATTTAGTAAATACTGTGACTTTGGGATTACTTTAATGAAATATTCAGAAGTTCTCAGTTTGTTTGCAGCAACCAGGAAGACTTTTAACACTTCCTGTCACATATTTGTCTTGTAAATGCAGGAGAAAAAAAAAGTGTTGGGTTGTTTGTGTTGCTCAGAACTCGGACTAATAAGAGCTGTCAAGTCAAGGCCAAATTATAAGCCAACCAGTGCTCTTATGAAAATGTTATTTCGTACTAATTTAAAAAAACATGCAAGAAACTTTAAATAACAGTTTTTTTAAAACAGACTTGTGAAAATGTGATACTATCAGAACGAACCAAGTAGATTTAACTGATGAATCCAAATGCATGCTGCACATTTTTTACCATTTTATTTGAAAGTTATGAATAATTAGTATTTTTTTAAATTATAGGGTCATTTAATTGGTGTGGTTTTCCTTATAAAAGGTCTGCAAATAGAGGTTGTTGTATTAGCTTTGTCGGTTGCTTTCTTGACTGTAACAATGATATTTTTAGTTGTGTGACACATGTTGTTTAGAAGTAATTGTATCTCAGGGGTGAAGGCTTGTTTTTGGGTTGTTTACAAGATTTGAAGAGATCATAAATTCTGTCAGTGCCCATTTAGGTTTTAAAAATCACCAAAAGAGACCATTGAGGAGCAAAGATGCACCTTAACTCTGTGTCACATGTTGACTTGGTGTCTTAAAATAACTTTTTGTAAAAGTCAGCCAATCAGAAATGAGCAAAATCATAATAGTTTTACTTAGCAGTCACTTTACACAGCTTTATATCACATATACTTACAATTAACGATCAATATTGTAGCATAGTTTGCAGTCTGCTGGGTGTGTGCAGCATTTTGTAAAGCAGGATTGCACCAATCATGTTTTGAAGCCCACGCTGTGCTTAAGTATCAGTGTTTCATTATCTGGCCCACTCACTCACTCCAAGGAGAACACAATCATGCACAATTTTGGCTTTTTAACATATTTTTCATTAAGATTTCACTGAAAATGTCTCCCTTTTTTTAGTTGCTACAAAAAAAGTCTTTTACATTTCTGATCTTTGAACTTTTCCCTCAAAGGTTAAAGTCAATTTGAAAGTTTTTAAAAAACTTTAGTAATAAATTCAACATCTTCACACATGCAAGACGAACTCTGATAAAAATCAAAATTTCATATCAGTTTCTTATTACATTTAAAAATAATAGTTTCACTGAGTCTCAACTTCATGCAGCTAATCATTTTGTACACGAAACGTTTTCCACACGGCACATCAGTACATGTGTCGTTTTTAATTGGAACAGTGTGAAGCTTCGTTTCATCGTTGTCAGGTTGAAATAAACTTCTCAGCTGTCAACTTTGGAGAAGATTAGAAAACAGCCTTGTTTTGAGCTCAGTGATGATGTGTTTTTGAGCTCATAAATTGGGTTTTCAGCAAGCGGCAACCTTAAGGGCTGAAAAATGGAGAAAATACAGAAGTTAGTGCCACAGTAAAACCCCAGAGAACCCCATAATAAAATACCAAGTGTTATGGTGGAAATAAACATGTTAACAGGCTGGTATATAACCTGGTTTTGGTCTCTAGAGCTGATTTTCCCCTTTAAGACGACTGTAAAGGGGTGAATTATGAAATGACTTACTTGTTCACATTATTTTGGGGTTTAAAGTTAGAAATAATGAAGTATGTGGCGTGTTTGAGTGGCAGCAGCTGCTAAATGTTCGCTAAGAGTTTCATTTTGGTAGAAATGTTTCTCCTCTCCAGCTCCACCTTCTCATCCAAATATAATTTCTTCTCTTTTCTCCAAAAAATCAAGATGGCGTCAGTCATGATGCCAAACTACAGACTTCCAAACAAACAAATGACACGTGACGTCACATTGGTTCTTTCTATTTAATATTTTATTTGTAGTTTTCAGAGTGATTAATAAAATCATCACATATATAGAGAAACATAACTGTAAAATTCAAAATACTGACATAAGAAATACTTGAGTTTCACTTGATGTCAGTGGATTTATTCTAATAAAAAGAGCAACACTCCTTTTCCAGGCTCTCAACCAAATCCTCACAGCAGCAGAAAAAAATGCAAATGAAGAAAAAAACCAATCAACCATCCGTAAACAGTTTGTCGTCAAAGTTGCAAACTAACCGCCGCTGATTGAATCGAGGCCATTTGCGGACGACAACCTCAGATAGAAGTGGAGGATCAATGCCTGTTTGTCCACTTCTTTGCTCATTAAGGAAACTCTATTCACGTCAGGGTCTGCATACGACAAAGAAAGCTCACAAGTGCACATTTTCAGTCCGAGGAGGGCGGTTTTTCTCCTCCTCAAAGCCCTCCCCTCATCGAAATTCGCCTCACAGAAATGCTGTGCCAGAGGCCAAAGTCTTGACAGGGGTAGCCCAGTGAGAGGGAAATCAAACGATTCCCTTTTTTTACGGCCTGGCCAGCCGACAGGGGGGCCCGCTTACCTTCCAGCCCTTAATCTGTATCACACCTTTCCAGTCCGGCGAGAAAGAAAGCAGCCGTACTATCTATTCATCACCGTCAGTGATTCATGGCTTTGTCTGTTGCCTGTTGGATGCGAGTCCTTGGTTACTCATAAATGCAGGGAATATCTGGACTGTGCAGATTGAAATCCTTTCAGACTTTTTCAGCGGAGCGGTCACATTTATCTTAAATGTGCAGTTAATATTTAACAGGGAAAAGATGGTGATAAATGTTGATTCAGTGGGATGAATACTGGCGTCAGATGTGGATATACTGCACAGCAATGTGAGCCGAAGCCACTGCGAGGTCTATTTGGAACACAAAAAAAAGTACATTTCTCAACAGAAACCCATTCGTCACTGCAGCTGGAGAGTCTCTGTTTTTGTGTTTCATTAAAACGTGATAAAAACACAATTACCTTCATGAGCCTGAGTGGGAGTGAACAAGGAAATAATATCTAATTTTGTGATAAAGGATCAAAGCATTTGGACCCATTTTCTGTTGAAAATGAAGGTCTAAATTTGCACAAGGTCACCCATAGCTCCTCCACGTAATTAAATGAGATCTGGTTGGCCTGCTTTGTGTCTTATTCTAATATTATTCCACATTATTGATCTTATAGTTGCTCCAAATTCCCATAAATCACACTGGATTTCTGTAAATACTTGGTCTTTTTAAGTGATTGTTTTTTTTCTCTTTTGCTCAGTCAGAGAAAGTAATTTAGTCTCATATTAATCTTAACATCAAGCAGAATTATAGATAATATTTCCAAGTATTTTCTCACTTTAGAGATTTCTCCAAGAAATATAAGCATATTTATAAGGAGGGTCTGTAATGCCAGTGAGGCAAATGTGTATTGATTCATATCTATGATTATTTTTCATATATTAGGTCATTTAGATTAAAGGATTCTTGTTAATTCAAGTTCTTAACACAGTAATTGTGAGAAATAAGTTTTACTGTCTCATGATTGCAAACCGAATTTGTAATTATGCTTTTATTGTTTTTTGTCTTTGCTTGCTCACATGTCTAAAGCCGCTTTTAAAATTTCTTTATAGTCTGCAGACACATATTTGACCTATTTTATGCATTAGCAGATGCACTAACCACGCGATACTGTGAGTATTTTTTACTGTAAATTTTAGACCTTTTCTGTTATTTCCATTGGGCGGCAGTGCGTCTATCAACGCTCAAACTTGAGGGCTGCCTGCCTGCTGTTAGACTCTATTCCGCACTCTCTGCAGCGTGCATGAGCCAGGGGAAGTCGTTCCCACATTGCGAATATTTCTACAAACATGCGCATAAGAGGGGTGATCACCTCCTGTGCGTTTTGTCGGAGGGTTTCAGTCAGTGCGCCATGTAGAGGATGAGGGCTCTGGAGGAACGCAGGTCTCAATGGAAGCGTTCACTGCCACCAGAGTCAAGTCGGACAGAATACGGAAGCGACGCGCCTGGTTGGTGCTTCTAAATAAAAGCTGTCCTGGAAAATAAAGATATGGGTACCAAATATTAAATGAAGAATCCACTAAAACGCAACGTGCAAAATATAGGTGGTTATGGCAAGAAAGCACACTTGGTGGGCTTCTGTAAAGGTTATTATGTACAGTTAAGGTGCACTGCCTACAAATACAAAGAGATCATGATTTGATGACGAATGGTGTGCTTTTATTTTGGTAGTAAATCCCTCCATGTCCTGTGAGATGTTGATCGATTTGTGCGCACTTTACGCATCTCGCATTGACACAACGGCACTCTGAAGGAGAGAGAGAGAGAGAGAGAGAGAGAGAGAGAGAGAGAGAGAGAGAGAGAGAGAGAGAGAGAGACGGCGTCCGATGTGTCTATTTCTGCACATCACTTTGGAAATTTGCGCTCGTGCAGTCCTGCTGAACGCGGTGCTCACCTGCCGGGGCTGTGCGGCTGCGAGCGGCTGGCAACTGATTTAATAGGATAATCAGACTAATTGCCTCCTCTGATATAGCCCTCCATTGATTCTGTCGACCATTCCCCTAATGACTGTCATGATTTTCTTCATTTTCTTCTCTCCTGCTGTTCCGAAGTGACCAACTGCAGGTGTTTTTGTGCTCTGATTTGCGCCAGTCAGTGCAGGCAATATGTAATTTTGGGGATCGACGCTTCGCATTTTTGGAGAAGTGGACTATTTCACATCTGGGATTCCTTGTTTTTGCAAACGTTTCTGCTTTACTCTGTAGACCAGGAGAGATTCTGACACACCATGATGGTGGGGGGCTATCTGAACTGACAACAGTTGCACGCTATCATTTGGAAACTGCTTGTGGGTGAGTTGCATTTATCTTTTTCATCTTCACGGTGCCAAAGTTGGTCAGCTGCTCGCGCTGCCTTCTGTGGGCATGTTTGAACCAGTTTGGTGGCATCATCGATTAATCTGAATGGCGCTGACATTTCAGGATTTGTGTTTCTTATCGACTCGCTTTTCGGAGAGGAATGCATGATTTCCTAATATGCGGCACTCAAATGCGCATTTGGAGCGAACCTGTTCTCCCTCAGTTACGCATGAATCCCACTCGCTCTCTGCTGTAGTTGCGGACGGAGCCTCCTCAGTGCGACTGTCCTCGGCTGCAGTACGACAGTGAAGCCGACCGCTCAAGTCCTCTGTGTTCTTTGGTAAAAAAAATCTGTGAATCCGAGCAGAGCAGTTACAGTGTGCCGGTGGCACGAGCTGCAAATTTTTACGCAATATTTTTTTTTTCTCCTGAGCGTTAATTGTGTAACATTGTGCGCATTTACACGTCGCCCCGGTGCGTCAGCAGTGCGTGTTTGTTCATGTGCGCCCTGTGAAAGTGCGCTGGCGCGCGTGTGTCGGCTGGTGTATTGCGAATCCGTGCACATGTGCGTTGCCGTCCTGTGCGCGCGCTGAGCGAAAACGCGCGGGCGTGTGTGTGTGTGTGTGTGTGTGTGTGTGTGTGTGTGTGTGTGTCAGAGGAGGGAGGCGAGAAGAAACCCGAGCTTAGTTATTTCAAATTATTTCTGCTGAGTGATTGCTTGGCGAGTCAGCTCTGTGTGCGCGGTGTTTGCCGGGATTTCCTCTCCTCTCCCCTGCTTCCCTCTCCTGCTTGGATGGTTGATGGCCTATGATTGTCCAGATGGATGTTAGAGCTCCACTCTGGCTCCGACCAGGCAGGGAACTGCCAGTTGGACATATTTGGGAATCAGGAAGTGATATTGATGTTAAATTAGAGCAGATGCTGGCTTAAAAAAAAAAAAAAAAAAGACAGAGTAAACTTCTTCCTCCCTCTCATCTTGTGCTGATGAGTTACAGGAGCTTCTCTCGTCTGGCAAGTTGCATCTCATCATTTTTCACCTGCTTTTATGACAATGCATAACCTCCTCAGGCTGAGGCCCTCAGGTAATGTGAGAAGCCTCACATCCAGCACCTCATCAATCACATATGATTTTCTTATTTTTGTCAGTCATCATATTTGCTCCCCATTTCACCTCCTCAGTAATCTCCTTGCATCATGCTGTGCTCTGAATCTTTCCACTCCAATTTCTTCCTGCCACTCTCTGGTTTAGCTGATATCTTCTCCGTGTATATATATATTTTTTTATTATATTTTCATACTCCATTCATCTCCGACATCTGGGATTAAGCTTTGCTGCAGGAGCAACCAGCAGCACATGAATTAATAGGTAAGTGGCAGTGGCCACTTAACAGGAGCCCTACAGCTACATATTGAGCTGAGTCGAGTGCTCTCACACAGAAATTGATTTAGACAGAGATTATGTCATCCAGCATTGGCACTTTTTTTTAATGCCGGCCAAGTTTACCCAGCGGCATTGAATTCCTCCTCTGCTCCCTGATGAATTAGCTGTTGGTTTAAAGGGCACGTTAATGCACCATTAAAGTCGTCGTTCCAACGGTGGGGTTATTTCAGTTTCGAGCTCCTCGTCACAGCAGGTTTGAATTCCTCTCTGGTTGAATTTCCACACTTGAACATCAAAGCTGCAGTCTGTTTTTGAAACATTTGCAATTCAGGACAATAAGTTTCTTGTTATTTGAGGTGTTCACAGCATCACCGTGTGTCAGAAACAGTTGGTTTAGCCAACAATAATTGAGATGTACTGTTATTTCTCCTTAAACTCCTGTCATCTGGTGCTAAAATATGCTAAAACACACCACGACAAGCGTCAGCAAACAGAACTTGACCCCGTTCGGCTTACAGTTCCCCCTCTCTCTGGTAGGAGGAAGGATCTGAAGACATCACAAGCTCTTACCCCTGATTGATACTTTTAATTTTCAAGGAGCTGTCACCGAGGCCTATTGGCCTTGGCTTTGCAATCAAGGGGCGGGCAGTCAGAGGCTTTCAAATGAAACAGTTCATTAATATGGTGGGAAATAAGGGATGTCTGGCTGTGGAATATTGGCTCTGTGTGAGGAGTGATTGGAGCAATTGATGAGGATTTGTGAGGAAGAATACTGGAGAGGGAGGCGAAAGAGGAGGGGGGGGGGGGGCACCTTAATCATTGCTATTAGATTACATTAATAAGACTCCAGGGGGAAATGGAAATACTGAGAGATGATCCAGCTTGTTTATGGTATATAGTGTGTGTGCGAGCATGTGTGTGTGTGTGTGTGCAGAAATGATGCTGGAGCTCAGCACCATCCATTCCTGCTTTGCACCGCTGTGCAGACATATTGACTGTTGTAAAATCTGAGTATTAGAAGCTGCGGTCTACATGCATAACAGACGCCCTCTCAGTTAAATCTTTTGAAAATCCAATTCCCGTGAAGATGAGATTCCTCTTTCCCCGTGCCTTGTTCCATTTTCCATCGCAATCATCGGGCATCGATCTGATTCAAAGCTATTTATTTTTGTTGCAGCCATCATGTCATGAATTGACAAGTATGGTAGATCAGGTAGATTACAATATGTCTGGCCATGTCGCCTCAGCCATACAAAGAAGAGCCAGGGCCACCGCGGGTGAATGACAAAAATTTCAATCTATCTGTGCATTTTCAAGCTTTACTTATATAAAAAAAGTGTTTTCAATTGCAACTTTTCATTGGTGGTTTGTAGCTTAGCTAAGATGAGAGATTACAGAGGGAGATGTTCCTTTTTAGCTTGTCAGCCTTTAAAAGGAGAAAAGTCTGCTTGTGACTCTCATCACGGTTTACTGCAACTGAATTATTTGTTCCCACATTTTGAGAGTTTTTTAAGGCCTTAGGTGGTAAAACTGTGTAAAATAAAGCATTTAAATATTGTTTTGTATAGCAGGAATATGTAACTTCCTCTCTCCTATTATGTCTATTATCTTGAGACCTCTGGTTTATCCTGAGACCCCCTGAGACTGCAGACCCCAGGGGAACCGCTGGGGAACGTTTTGATGGAATAAAGCAAAACTGTGGACCCACATGCAGAAATATTTTAAATAATAAGAACCAGAACAGCTGTAGAGTCGGTTTGAGTCTCTATGGAGGTGTGTTGTATGATGTTGTGATTAGTTGATGAAGGAATTGATTATTTTACAGATACATAATTAAAAATTTGGATAATTTTGCACGCAATTATTCAGATTAATTGTATGTTCTCAAATACAAATAATTGTCTTTTGGTTCTGACGAGCAATTAAATTCAAGTTCTCAGAAATTGTTGGGAGCATTTTTTGCCTTTTTATAGTCTCAACAGTGGAGCATTGATTGATTTTATGAAACAGTCAATAATTATCAATTTAGTCCCAAATGCATTTTGTTTTGGTGGCCGTTCGTCTCTGCTGTCACTGGTGCATTGATAAATTAATACTGATAATTTCCATTAATTATATCAGGGCTGGGTGATTAGATTCAAGACTGAAAAATCAGTAATTAATAAGTTTTATGTAGTTTTGGTGTTTTTGCATCAGTGTCACGTATCACTGTGATCTAGATTAGCTATAAAGTGACACACTTAATGTGATTATTGTATTTATAAGTAACTTCTTGACTAATTTTCACAGAAAGCGCTCTTGTAAAATGTGTAAATAAAAGCCTGGTGGACTGGAGTTCACAGCAGTCCGTAACAGATGCCGTCCTTCACATTTCTGCGACCACAGTGTTGATTTTTGTCAGATCAGATCAAGAGTTCAACAAAAAGAAGCTTGCTTTGTTCTCTGATCTGTTCCCTGCAGGAATACAGAAACTCAGAGACCACAGCAGCCACAATCACTCTCTGATGGGAAAAAACCCCAAAAAAATAGCCTTCAATATTGGCCCCCCATTCACTTTGTGGCCCCTTGCAATCTTGTGCCCCCTTCCCTGCTGTTATTCAGAGGAGAGGTATCAGAAAGAATGGGCCTCCTTGCAAATCATTTTCATGGGCCACTTATTTTTTAGCCTATGATCTGGACGCCTCCGCGTGCGAGTGTGAGCCGAGCTGAGTGTGCAGCTATGCTAGCTTTATTTACTTTCTGCATGTAATGGCGCTGCCGTGCTAACAGAGCGCCGCTTAACACCCCAATAAAACGAGAGAGAGCGCGGGCATCGTTTCAACTGTCTCTTTACATCGCTCTCGGTGAAAACATGCAAGCTGTTCTGCGTACGTGCATGTCTTAAGGCGGATCAAAGCACAAAGTGCAATTCAGAGGCGCATTATTTTCACATTTGTTACGGCAGAAAATAAAAGAAGTCGAGGTCAGCCGCCGTGCAGGACGCCTGCAGCTTCGAAGTTGCGTCGGTCAATTGTAACGCAGCTAAAATGAAGAATGAGGTGAAGAAATATTTGTGTTGCACTTCCTCCGAATGAAACAGCCATCTGAAGTATGATCAATTACTCCGGTATACTGTATTTTTCTTTGCTGGCGGCGAGTGACGTTTAAAATGAATCTCTCCCCTTTTTAATCAGCAGTAAAATGAGAAGCCCCATTGCTATAAGCAAGAGGGCAGAATTACCATTTCTATCCTTTCTCTTCAGCCACACTATCATCGTGCCATGTCTGGAGGTGATCCTCTGAGGCCCATCCAGCCTCGAAAGATGAAGTTGATGTGTTTTAGATAGCTTTTAGAGAGATGTGGATAGAGAATGGAAATTGCATGCCAGGGGAAGCAAAATGAGCAATTTTTTCCTCCCATTTCCCCTCCTCTCTCCATCCGATCTGTACTTACTCATTCATGAAGGCTTTGTTTTGACATTCCATACGTTTGGCGCGGAGATAAATAAAATCACCAAAATGCTAGCTGGTGAAGGAAAATAATAATAAAAAAAATTAAAGTTGACCCAGAAAACATTATTGCACAAACTAATGCATCTGCAAAGTAGCTGCATTGGGAGCGCAGCTCTCTAATGTTATCAAAACAGCATCACAAATACCAATCTTCATTCACTTTTTGACCTGTATTCTAAGTGGCTGGTGTTGAGATATTCAGGGATTCAAGCGTAGCCTTTTATATTCCCATTTACGACGGCGGGGCCTCAGCTAAGGCTTTTAAGTATTTACTGAAAGAAAACGCTCATAGCTTTATATACAGCATCTACTTTAGTGGGAGCACCGCACATATCCTTGAACACGGACGATATATATATATATACATATGCATAAATCCTTGACCTTTGGAGCATTTTGAGACAGGATTTTATTACTCTATGAAGTTATCATGGCTGTAACTTCTAACCTTAACGATAAATTTACCCCATTCATGTTACGGAGTAATTAGTCTGACTCACTGGGTGCAGACTGTGGGTATTAGCCTGTCACTGGATGACTCTCTCAGCCGGCATCCTCCTCTTCTTCTGCTGTCTCTGTGTTGCTATTTTGCATCCTGGGTTTTAGTGCTGCTCAAGAAGATTGTGATTGGTTTATAAAAGTACAAATAAGCCAGAGTGTTGTGTTTTTTTTTTTCCTCCTATAGCAGAATGATGATCAGTGCAGCCAGACTCCACAGGCACTGTGGAAATACACAGTAATCTACCTGGAAATGCACAGATCTGATTGGCTTATCATTGTTTTGGTAAATAACAGTCTGATGTCAGTCATCATTGCACTTTGAAGCCACATATCTGTGTGGTGTTTTTTTGGAGGGATCTCATTGAGATTATGGGTTTGTGCAGAGCCTAAGTAATAATCAGGACCATAAAATTGCGCTGAAAGACTTTCAAATCCTTTCCCTCAGATTGTCCCCATTTTCTTGCACTCCTCACAATTTATGTAAGCTGTAAAATATAGCCCGACGTAAATAAGTATATACAGTTTGACCCAGTTCGGTTATACGCATGACTGAACACCCTGAGCCTCAACATCATCCATATACATAACTATAAACATAACAATTTCAGTAATAATCCCATCCCCAGTTTGGCTAATGATGGTAATAATTTTATGCTGCTAAGACATGCTTTGCATTACAGCTTAGGAGGGGGGGTGGGGGGGTTACTGCTGTGCCTTTTTCCCAGCCAGAGCGTGCCTCTGTTTCCCCCCCTGCTGGACCAGACCCACAGAGACCAGCTCTCAACAGGGTTCTTGATTTATGGGCCACTTTACGAAGAAGGGCCTGGGGACGCCGCGCTGCTTGTCCTACGATATTGAATCTCGGCTGCCTAGCATGGAGACGCGGGTCGTCTGTTATTGTGTGAAAGCTTATTTGCATTGCGCCGTTAAGCTCTCAGTGGTAACTACAGCATGTCTGCTCACCTTGGCACTTAAGTTTATTTTTTGCTTGCAGGGCTGTTTGGTTCAGACGTGTAAGGGACGTTTTCCAGAGAAAATGCACGGTGAAGACAAATAGCTTTCACTCTGACAGCTTTGTGTGTGTGTCTGTGTGTGTGTCTACTTTTGCAGTTAAGAACCCTTGAATGCAACATATATAAATGCAATTTGCCAAGTGCTGCTTGTGCACTCGTCCTATGAGGAGATATATGTGTTGCTTTGCTTTATTTGGTTCAAAAAAAGGACCGTCTGCCATAACACAATGCAGTATATTGTATATTGTGAACAAATAATTCCAAACGCCACATGCTGTGCATCCGTCATTATCCTCCGAACGGTGCATTCATCAGTGATGAAAGCCGAAGTTCTTTCAAGCAGTGTACAACCTCAACAAAGTCGGATAAATTGACTGTACAATTTCAAGCACATTGTCTGTTAGAAGAAAGACTTTGATTATTCGTTCAAAGGCTCTGTTTGTTTTGTTGCTCTTGGCTGTGTTGTGCATTTGTTCCTGGCTCAAGTTGATTCTTCCTCGTGGTTGATTTAATAAGAAAAAAAAAAAAAAAATCGGCAAGATAAATGTTTAGCAGCCTTAATGATTATAGTTGCTTTAGGGTAGGCGTTTATTAACTTGTGTTAATAATCTGACAATCCTCTTTCATTCCTCCTTAAATCAGCCCACAGTTCTGCAGCTTAGACAAGACAGTATATTTATCTGGAGTGAGTTGGCAAACCACAAAATTACTTTACAAAATCACTTCAAAATCACTTAGCTGTTTTTCATTTTTTGTGCTTCTTTCCTTTCTCCATGTTTGTAGTTTACAGTCTACATTTTTTTCAGTCCCTCCCTTATTTTATAATCTATACAAAGCTGTTCTGCAGCAGGAATATGCTGAGCATCATTACTTTGGATCAACAAAGACAGGTTCAATAATATCTTTCTCTGTTGTTTTACTGTAAAATATGCAGGTTTCTTTCTTTTTTACTCACTAAAAGTCAAAGCTCCTTGAAGAGAAAGAAACGTTGATGCTCTACAATGAATTAGCATCCTGTAAAGTTAGCTGTGGACTTGTTGTTTCAGCAGCAGACTAGTCTCAGTGTCACAGATTCAAATGTAGGTGTTGAATAAAAATGTGTGTCAGAGTTTGTGTGTGAAAGAGATAAGAGAGAAATGCTTCAGTCCATAAATATCGTATCATATTTAGGTGAAATCTCAGCCTCTGCTTGATGAACTTTCTTTCAGTTTAGCATTAAAACTATTTCCCTGAAGAACACCAACCTCTTCTATAGTTAGATGTTACTAATGTAGGATTTCCAGTAAGTGTGCAGCACAAAGTTGAACAAGTGTCATTCAGCAGCTGAGCTGGTGTAGCGTGCTTCCTCCTTCAGGTGAATCCTATTTCATATCTTGAACTCTGATCGTGTTCTTGAGTTTGATTGACACAAGCTGCACAGATCAAGTCTGAGAAGAAGAAAAAAAAAAGAGACACATGCTGGAGTTTAGCTGACATCCTGATTTCTTCTATATAAGTAACTGAGAGAGCAAATGTGAGTCATTTAATGCAGATTTTCATGCTTAGAATAAAGTGCAAGTTATTTGAAGTGGCTGTTCTGATGTAAAAAAGGTGACACCATCTTCATAAAGTCCTATATGTGCTACAAGATCTTTGAAATTGATTGCTTACTTTTTTTTTTAGAGGAAAGGTGTATTTTGAGCCTCATAACATCAACGATTTGCGAGGTAACAGTGGAGGAGGGACGTCAGCGTTGATTTAACAGCATGTGAATTCACTCTGCTATTCTGCCATAAATCCATTTCCCTTTGAGTTAATTTAAAACTTTTTGACAGTTTGAATTGCAGCTTTAGTGCCCATAGCAGCTGCGAGTGAACAAACAACCACGACAACCCCAATAATTGTCTGTGTTTTGAAAAATCAGCATCCATTAACATTGGAAAAACGCTTCTGTAGACGCCACAAATTGGTTTAATCTTTTAAATCATATCAACACATTTTTATAGACAATTACGGAGCCAGTCGACTTAGTAAAACTCTGATGTTAATCTAAAGATGTCAGAGTATGAATAGCAAGCAGAGGAGTGTAAAGTTACAGGAATATTCCCCAGTTATTTGCCTCCCTGTGTGTTTCAATACTCTGCTGCCTGGCACCATTTCATGAACTCGTCTCATGGGTGCCTTCTCCTCGTCCTCTCTTCTTCTTCTCCCTTTTTCTAGCATTCATTCATCCTCTCCTCCCCTTTCCCCTCGTCCTCTCGGGGATTTCAGCAGGTCCTTTTAGCCCTGGCCCAGAATATCCAAAGAGAGAGCTCCGTTCATTTAATGTCATCCTTATTTCCCTGACAGCCAGGCGGGATAAAGAAGCTAGTTAGCAGGCAGCTCAGGTAATGGTGACTGAGAGTTGGACGTGACTGCAAAGACAGTTTGTACAGCGTTCATGGGCCGGCGTGTGCAAATTTGTATTCATCCACAGAATTGTCTAAAAGTGGATTTTGTCAACCTGACTGTTAGCTAACAGCTCCCAGGACCAGAATAATACATTAAACATTATATACTGTATCTGCTCTATTTTACACATGTCACAAAAGTTTTATTTGCAGGTTAATGACGAGGCCGAGCTCAGCAACTCATATTTAAACTCTTGTTAGCTAGCTAGTGGTTCTGTTATTTTATTGTTGCAGTATATCGAGAGCTGACATTTTCTGCTTGAAAACAACAATTAACTAGATAAAATGTAGATTGAATGACTGGTTTTCAGTTTGATATCATGGTAATATGTGATATTTTTCCACACATGTGCTTTAAATAACTAGTTTACAACTTTCAAAGCCTTAATTATGATAGAAACTTGTGCAGAAATGTTCGATTTATTATCAACAGTAAGAGTTTTGGGCTCCAGTGGCAATGTTCTTTTTATTAGTGCCTCGGACACAGAACATTGAGGTCATGTCCTCGCCGCTGTTTATTGGATTTTGTCTGTATTGTTGACTTCAAATACCTCAACTTGGTGAGCCCACATCCACAAGCTGGACATATAGGAAGCAGCTTGAGTGATTGGACAGCACAGTGGCAGTGTCAAGGACTTCAGAAATGATACTAAAGCTTCAATTCCAGATCGAGTTCAGGATCTGAGGAGTATCTTCTCCAACCATGTCCAGTCAGAAGATCTCTATGAAGAGGATTTGCACTTAAAGCAATGTCAACGCCAAATTTAAAAAAGAGAAAAGAGATCCTACTCAATACAGTTGTCCCTCACTATAACGCGGTTCACCTTTCGTGGCCTCGCTGTTTCGCGGATTTTTTTAGTGCAATTTTGCACGTTTTTTTTTACAGCGTATGAACACGCATTGTGTTCTGCATCCCGATTGGCTAAGGGAGAACCCGTGCATTGTGTTCTGCATCCTGATTGGCTAAGGGACTGCAGACCATTGTCAATCAATCTCCTCCGTGCTGTGTCTCCTGTACAGTACAGAATGCGTTCAGCTTTTCAAATTTACATAAATGTTTGATCGCTAGCAGTGTGACTCTGAAGTGCTGTATGTTTGCAAGTTTCCTGTCTGAGAAAGTGTATAAAGTGTGTGGTGAGGGGTTTTACAGCCTTAAAACATATATAATAATTGTGAAAAATAAAGCTGACTACTTCGCGGATTTCGCCTATTACGGGTTATTTTTAGAATGTAACCCCCGGGATAAACGAGGGACCACTGTAGTCCAAAATTTGCATTCAGTACATATGCATGTGAAAATCTTACCTTTAATTGACATGATTACATTCAATGGCAATGCTCATCGTGGGAAAAAGGAATATCTGCCAAACATCTGCTATCCACTATCAACCATCGGTGATGATATTAATGGATAAAATATAAACAGTACAAACTGCTCAATATGTTTTCATTCCTCCAGCTGGGAGAAAAACCTGCATGGGCAAACAATAGATCACAAGACACTGCTGCTGGTGGCTGATGTGTTTCCCCACCCAAGTAGTCAAGTATTCGCACTATGATGTACCTGGTTACCTGCTCGCAACTCTGCCCACTACAGGCGAGAGAAAGGCAGTGCAAATCTCTAATTGCCACCGATGAAATGGTGGAAATTAGGGATTCAAAACACAGCAAGTTGCCATGATTGGTTGGCTGTTGCAGTGGATGTGGAGGTCCCTAAAGCATGGGGCAGTCCAACTCTGCTCAAACACTGGAAAATGAGGTGTAGTGGTCGTGCCGTTGCTTGCAATTCCTCCAACATCAGGAAGAAAGAACATGAGAAGCTTTGAGAAATAGCTGATAAAGTCAGCTGAAGGAAAAGCTGGAGAAAAGTGAAGATAACTGTGATGTCTTTTCCAGAAAGAGCACAGTCCTACGAACAGCAAAGATGCTGCGCAGAACCTTCAAGCTAGAGAAAAGTCAGCCTCTGATCATTTTTGAGTCCTCAGATGTTTTCAGCTTCAAAATAGTCAAAATAGTTTAAGGGTTTAGCACGTCTCCTGCTCCTGAATCGTTCGACTCTGCCTTTCAGCTTAGAGAAATCTTTTTTAACTACAGCTCTAACCATGATTAGTAGTAATTTTGCATCACCATTAAACAAAAAAAAGCCATGACAACATATTGTAGATGGATGTTTAACTACCAAGAGCATCATATTTTGATTTAACGGCCTAGCTAGCGTTTCGGATATCAACAACTCTAAAATCTGTTTCTGAAACGACACGAAAATGTCGAAAATGTGTTTCTCTCCCAACACAAAGACACACGAACTGATGAAAACACATCATTGCATAATGTTGCTGCACAGAGTATTCGCCCTTCATTTTTCCTTACTCATCAGCCAGAGAGAAAGTGGACCGTGTGCATATTTTCATCCTGACACAGAACAAACATTTATTTAAAGACATTTACTGCTAAGCTTGTTTATAGATGCCGATTGCACCCGAGAAGCATCCTCTCCTCTCTCTGCATCCCATCTTGCGTGCATGTCAAGAACATGGAGGCATGTGGTTGCTGGGTTATTAGATAATCTAAAATGGAATAATTCAGTGAGGAGAGCACAGACTCGTGTGGGTGTGTGTGTGCGTCAGCCAAAGGGTGTAAGGGCTTGAAAAGTGTTTCTCACAAATAGAAAATGTTAATAACTCACCAAGCAGAGAACATATCAATTTTCTGACTGGAGGTAGGAGGAAGGAGGCAGAGGGGTGACATGGTGGGGGGGTGGGCGGTTGGAGGTAATGACAGACACAAAGAAAGAGTGTGCACATACCGCAACAGAGACTTTTTTGTAGTTATGATGTTTTTTAAAGGTCCAGTCTGCATAAATTATTTAAGGCAAGTAATAAGAGTTCATCAAAATCAGAGCAGCGGCGAGGGATCGTAAAGAGGAAGTGCTGTTTTAAATGTCTCTTTTAAAAAGATTAAAGATTTAATGTATTTAAAAATGAGACCAATGGGTGAATATGTACATTTGTCCTGCACTCAACTACTGCAGAACTAGTCAGAAATGTGATAAAAATGACAGCTTTTTAATTGAGATATTGATGTTTGTCGGGTTTAGCCATCGTTTTGATGCCAAATGACAAGATTAAGCAGTTGAAGAATAAAAAGAAGCAAAAATTTTTCATCTTAATTTAGTCAAAACTCAAAGTTATGGAGCTGAAACCTTTTAAAAACAAGTGCAAGAAGGTTAGGAGCAAATATTTACGGATATTTCTTCTTGTCATCAGTTTCTGTCGGTTCCTGATCAGAAAAACATCCTGCACAGGCGTGAAGAGTCTCCCAGTCACATCAGATATGAGCAGGAGTTCAGACTCAAGAACGAGGGCCTTTAGTGTGAACAAGTGACAGCGCAAGAGAGACTTCAAATAAGAGATCTGTATAAATTTTCATCCCAATATCCACCTGGTGAGCTGTAATAAAGCAGTTTAAAGGCGGCGGCCGTCGATTGCTGAAATAGTTTGTGTGCGGATGTGAGAGGTGGATGCATTCCTCGGGGCCGACTCCGAGCCCTCAGAGTGTCGAGAGAGTCTCCCATTTCTCTTGCCGAACCCTCCTCGAAAGTAATTGAATTTTGGATGAATCCGCCGCGGAGGAAACACTGTCAGGGAGGGGAGGAAGTGGATGCTTGAGGAAAAAAACAATCAAAGAATGAGAGGCAGGTGACAGCACCTTTCGGATGAGCTTTTCTTTAAAGAATGGCACACTATGAGATGCCTGACAGGATAAGCTTTCAATATGGGATTTTTAAGGGAGGACTATTTTTTTTTTTCCTCCAAGATTTGATATTTCTTTGGACATACAGTATCCATTCAATTTTTTCGAAGGGGGATAACTCTTCTTTCCTTTTTTTCCTGCTCCATTGTGTTCCTGATCATATCTGTGACAGTTAGACAGCCGCAGTGAATCTTTCACTTCCCACCAGCTAATAACCACGTGCCAAGAAGTAAGACGATAGCCACAATAATACATTGACACCCTTTTTCATGATTACTGATAACAAATTGAGTGTTTGACCTTGATAAGCCCTTAAGTGGCTTCGTTTCTTCAGACACAAAGCCATCTTCTTAAATGCATTTGGTATTTTATCAACCTGGACCATATTTTCTCTGTTTTCCGGTCAAAGTGACTAATGGAGACGATAGTTTTTGACTCCGATTCAGCATTTAGGGAGAGCGCCGCATTCACGATACAGGCTGTGATGTATTTAATGCATGCACTTGCACACTGTCAGTGTACTTCCACTGAAAATGCTTGTTTTTGCTGCTGACAAGCTGAGACCGAGCTGTAAAATCAGGTTCACCTTTATAGGGATTTGTCTTGACATTTGTATAATCAACAGCCTCCCTTCGAATATACAGTAAGTCACTGAGGAGTCAATGGCATAAATAAGGCCGAGGCAGCCAAACGGCATTTTATCCTTTTTGTTTAATCAAAAAAAGCCACTTAAGTCTTTTTACAGCAACTATGATTTCTTCATCAGGATTCAAAACTCACCAAAACACAAAAAAACCCACAACAAAACCTTTTTATAATGTTATCAGGCACAAAATAACAATCTAAAGTCTGTTGTTGACAAAAATCAGGAGTTCTTAGTGGACTTGCACTGTAATTGTGCAACTGCCTGCAAGGAAAACATCACAAAGCACTGATGCAGCTGCCGACTGAAGAGCTCTTAATCAATAACGGACCAATTTTGAAATCTGTTGTCCCCTTTGGGTCCCTCCCCCATTGGTCAATTGGACATAAAAACACTAGAACATAAGTTTTTCATAAGTCATCTTTAAATACATTTATGTAGGATCACAATCAGAGAATCTGAGATAAATCTCACAGTCAAATTATAACTGTATCATTATATTTTAGGAAACTCTGCCATGATTTTATTGTGCTCCTTGACTTCCACATTTCTGCAGTATTTACTCAAACATTACGGTGCCTTCAAGGCCTCTTTGCCTCAGTCTTGAACAACAAGGCTACTATCCCTGCCTTTTATTGCCAGTTTGCTCCCAGCTGATTAAGAGCCCCAAGTCATCAGTAAAATCGGTTGTTCAATTACAGACTGATGGAACTGAAGAAGCTCTTGAGCTCGAGCACAGGGGACAGATGCACAGTAACCAAGAGAACCACTGTGTCATCAGCTTATCACGACGCGATGACAAAGAAAATTAAATAATAGGGCAGAGAGAATCATCCGGAGTCACAACGGCTGCTTTCGGTCGAGCTCATTGAAATGTATAACGCCACAGGAGCCGGACACAAGCATCATGGACACAAAGTGAAAGCTTTAAGCATATCCTTGAAAGGCTCTTTTGCAGCAATAACAAACGCATAGACATGTGGCAGGCAATCATGTATCACAAAAGGCAAGAGTGCCTGCGTCTGTACGTGCGTGGCTGCCATATTAACTCGCCACCTTTTGTGCTGCCTTTGATCTCCTCAACCGAGCCTGCCATTAAAAGCAGCCTCCCCTTTTCTCAGAGAACCAGGTGCTTGTGTACACAGCGGACGCGAGAAGGACCCTGCTGAGGGTGTGAATGCAAAGCTCGCCATGTACTGAAAACGCACTAACCTTTAAGTGATGTCTTTACTTACGCATTTGACACATCGCTCCTGCAGAAAAGCTCCCGAACTGAAAGAAAACATCAACAATTGTCCTCCAAAAAGTCTGTAACATCCTGACTTGGTGATTGACCACCTGTTGCATTCAACTCAATGATATGAAGTGCTATGAGAAGTCAAAATGCTACTAAATACTCACACTGTGTGCTCTGGATTCGCTCTAACTTCCACAGGAGGCTGATTGAAAGTATCCCAACTTCTCATGACACTGTGCATCACAGACATGCAGTGATGTTAAAATCCACCCTGAAAAACATCATTAATGCATCATAATACTGCAGAGATAAAGGTGTGTGTGCAGAGCTCACAGAAGTTAGGTACATAATCTAGTCCAGTTTTATTCTTTTCACCCCTCTGCTTGTCTGGCAGGAGATACACAAGGATCTGCTGACTACAGGGCAAACTTCTCTCCCCGAGGCTACAAAACTCCCCCACGCCAGCACCAATAAAGACTCAAATGTCACTCATCTCCCTTACCTCTGCTCTGCAGCACATGTTGCACATCTGGCACTAAATAATATCAAACTAGAGCTGTAAAAAATGAGTCAGTTGACAGCAGAATGATGTTGCAGAAGCCACTTTGGGCTTTTAGCAAACTGAGACGAGCATTTTCTGCTTATTTAGGACTTACAGACAAATAATTGTTTGATACATTGCAACAGTTTCTGCAAATTAAGCATAAATGAAAATAATCACTAGCTGCAGGCCAGTATTGAACCGTTTTAATGTTGCTCATAGACAAGTAGTATCTTAATTAAACACTTATTGTTTTATAGAGAAATACTGTTTCCTGCAGCACACAGACAATGTTGCATATCTCTTTCTTTGTCTTTTCTTTCTGATGTTTGCAGTGCACAATATACAGCAGTGTTACTATGTAATTAATTGACAAAATATACTTTTTTCATCTATTCAGGTAACAGTTTTTGTGTAGATGCAGCATTTCAAGTTTGCACACAATGCTTCGCTTTACCCATTTTGATAGTATATTATTGTTATTGTATTTTATATGTTCATTGCTAATAAAAAGACACAGAAAATAACTAACCTTGGTGGGAGAAAGAAAAAACCAAACAACAATATGATCACTGTCCTTGGAAACAGCTTTGTGAAGTCTCACTCCTGCAGCCGTCTCCCTCTCAGTGGCTGCACAGAAGCTTATAGCAAAGCACTGCGTCACGTTTTCATATGCGATTCTTTAATATTTTTAATCCCATAATCCATAATTTTTTGCTCTCTGGTGAGTCAGTCTTTTTTTGTCCTGTGTTCAGACCGAGGAAGGAGACCACAGCTTTTGTGCTAATGTTGCAGACTGTCGCCCAACATGGAAAACTAATTAAAAAGATAAGATTTTTGTGTGGTGGCGTGTAGCTTTTCTGAGGTGGCATTAGTTGCGAGAAGCGAGGGCTGGCGACAATAGGCCTTTGACGAGGGGAACACGGCAATGTCGCCATCTTTGGCTGCTGGCCAGTTTCACATGCCTCTGTGAGTGTCTCGAGGGTTATTGTGGCTTTTCAGGGTTTCCCCTCAAAGGCTTTCTGATGCAGCTTTGTGGAATCTATGTAAAGCATCTTTGTCGTGACTGAAATGGCAATGGATGTGCCCTTGTAGTCTACATAGATATCTTGTTGCGCCATCGCAGGAATGGTACTTTTGCCTAGCGTGGAATCCAAGTGGGAATTATATAGTAACATGGAAAGATTTACTTTCAGTGGCAGGAAATAAAAGTGACATCAGTGAATGTATTTTTAGTTTTTCTGACAAATAACTCTGTTTGGCTATAAGATGCATTATATTAAAATAAAGCATATGATCCTCATGTTGCATCCTTAATATGTTTCTCAATAAATACTTAGCTTGGACCACTTTTACAAGGATATGGCCTCATCGAGTTGTTAAAGTATTTAAGTGAAATGCCAGTTAATTCCAAGGCTGACAAAGATATCCTCATGATCAAATTATAATGCAAAGCTTGCATTGCCTCACAGCATTACTAACAGTATACTTTAATATTTCAGTCCTGCGTATGTGGCTGTGTAGTGAGCTGAATAAACCTGTGCTGTTATGAGATATAACACATTACAACACAATATGTAGCAATAACCACATGACTTTCATGGATCAACATTTACTTTTAGCTTGGAAATGTGTTAGAAACAGCATTTTTCTTCCTGACCAGCACAGGAGTTTTTCCTTTATTTGTTTTTTCTTAAAATCAATTCAAATCAAATCACTTCACAATAACAAATATATTTCACAAGGATCCCATAAATGTGTTTTATATTGTGGGATTGTTACCAAAACACATGCTGACTCTGACTTTCTGTGTCGGACTGACATGAACTAAGATGGCATCCCACTTTCATCACCATTTATGCGACCGATAATTTATCCCGTTACAGCAGCAAACCTGATTATGTCGTGTTATTTTGGAGAGAAGTTGCATTGGCGCTGTAGATCGTTCACAAAGCTGCAAAACCAGGTTCGTTTTGATGGAGATTTATCTTGACTTTTGGATCATCAACAGCCTCCCTATAATTATACACCAGGTCCCTGAAGAGACTTCGGTATAAGTAAAGCAGAAGCAGACAAACACTTTGGAAAACAGTATTTGCACATGAGGATGATGGATTTTTTCCAGCTGACCTTAGGCCATGTAAAAACTCTACAACTTCTGGCTCCAAACCTGCAGTTTTTGTGTTTTTTGAACTTTGATCAGGCATCTTCTGCCAAAATGATTATCTCCTCTGTTATTTTCTTGTGTTTTGAGTAGAGTCAGTGTATTCACAGCCTGTCTCAGTACAAAATAATAACTCAAGCTTTTGTTTCCTTGCAGGACTTGTGAAAAATGAAAGCTCCCATTCCTCTTCTGCTCTTGCTTCATGCCGTTGTGGTCCATTGCCTGAAAGTGGTGTCGAAGAGAGGCTCAGGTAAGTCTTTGTCTTTTTACCACAACTACTTTAACTTCTGTTCGTTCCAGTGATGCACACTCCTGCAAAACCAATGGGGAGAAATGCTAAAGAGAAATCCATTTTACCATCCCATAAATTACCTTTTACAGCTGCATTAATCGGTATAAGTTTGATTCCCTGGAACCTGCCAAGATTTCAAGGCTTTTTTTTTTTTGCCTGAAAGCACAAACAGTGTTTCAATCAACAATGGAGGGACAATATGTCCTTCTGGCTTTGTACATGGAGATTACCGGCCAGTCACGATGAAAAACTCAGCTGTCTTCTCTTTTAACAGCTTGATTTACTTGTCTGCAGTTGTTTGTCATTGCAGATCAATTGCTTTGTGCAATCTTGTTTAGTTTAGGAGGACAAAAACAACTCAGACTTAGCAATATGCTGCTTAATTACATAATGAGAGATTGCATAAACTTTCTGTTAGCAGTTATCTACTGAGGTGAGCCAATGGTGGTTAAGTGATATCTGTGCAAATGCTAACTGAGTGAGTGAATGAATGCACAAATACTTTCGTCGTCTGCATGTTTCCCCAGGTTCAAAAATCATAATTTTCCCTCAGGAGGGCAGATACAAGCTGGAAAAACAGTACACATTAGGCAACATTAAACGTAAAGTAGTTCTTTTGCCAGTCTGTTCTTTCTTTTAATATATTTTCAACCCATCCAGAGGCTGCTTACATCTGGGTTTTTACCCATGCATATTAGACACAGGTGCAGAAATGGCCCAAGGCTCATCAGAGGGTTTTCTGCTTTTCCAGCAGAAGTCCCTACGGGCTATCTCTTCCGATGCTTCACGAGCCATTGCCTGGGGCAAGGATTTGAAACGTGTCCACTGATAAATGAACGCCCCCTTCCGAGCCAGACCTCCGTCCTTTGTTCCTTCCCTTTTTAGCTTGTACGGCTTTATTAGAAGCCATGCTGGTTTCAACTTAGTGCGCCATTGTAAAAAGGGATTCTGGGCAATGAAAGCCAGTTTGAAATTGCATCGCTTTCATTTTTATAAAATGGAAAGAAATGGCAGGGGGGAAGGTGACTTTTCTGGTGTCATAGCAGGTATATATTCAAAGAAACAACTTTTGGGTTTTAGGGTTCCTTTGTTTATGAGATGAAACTTTAGCAGCTCGTTTGATCTTTTTTTTATTGCAGAGAGAATAAAATGGGGCATCTAGTCTCATTTAAAACCCTAAATTTCTCTCGCAGCATGGCTTGCTTTCATAGAAAACTGTCACCTTGCACTACTTGCCTGTGATATTTTTCACAGTGAAGGGTTAGGGCCTGTTTATGCAGGGTCTTACAGTATGTTCAGATTCAAGGATTGGTTGGATCATGCATGCATGCAGCAAAAGGGTTTACTTGTATTTTTGTATTTTCCATCTCAGAAGCAAATATTTTAACATGAATCCCATTTTGGCTCCAAAGCCTTCACGGTTTTGCTTTTACATCTGCAGTTTCTGCTCGAAAATGTAAAGGATCCGGCTTAAAATTAAACAAACACATTACTGATTGAGCTTCTAATAAGACTAATTGAGTTGCTAGAAAACTCAGTAAACATGTTGTGTTTCGTGTTAAAAGAAACTCACTGTAGACAATCAAACCCATCAATGACAGCCCATTAAAGGAAATTAAACGACTTGATAGTCTCCCTCAGGGACAATGAATCCACTATCTCACACGCTTTCTCTTTCACTGGGCGCACAAACACACAAACAAACACCAGGAACCCCTGCACAGCGCTGCATCTGCACCGCTATTATCTGTAGATGATTAAATTCAAAACACACGTCTTGGAGTAATGCTTTGTCTGCATTTGTGCTCGGGATGAAACAGTGCAAAAACATACAATGCATATCTGCCATACTAATCCTCAGCATGCATAAGTAGGAGAATCTATCCATTTGTCCTCTGCTGCGGTTCCTCTTTGTTCGAATGCTGATATGGCCTGAATGGTTGGGCGAACAGAATAATTATGTATATTTCTGCTTAATACAGCACATCAAGTCAGACGCTGATTTAAAACCCCACTCTTGGTTGCTCTTACATTGTAGTGCACTATCAGTCTGTCATGCTCAATCCGTGATGTGCAATTAATTCCTGGAGTTATTTTGTGTTTTAACTCCATGCTATTTATCTGATGTGAGGCGTCTTGTTGCTGCATTGCATTATGGCTCATCGGAGCTATTGTCCGTGTCGAATTTGGTGTTTATGATCAAAACAATGAATGTAGAAATAATCGCCCGGCTCTTTGTTTATGATTAAACTGACAACAAAATGAATCTGATTTAATGTTGCTCTACGAGATGAGATTTTCTCCTGTGGTAAAATAGTGCAGCAACACTGTGTCTTTGTGTTGTTCAGATTGTGTGATTGCTTGCTTTTGTAATAAGAAAAAATACTTTAAGTGCAGCCGTAAATGCAAAGACAGTCCATAGTTTTGATCTGTGTCTCAGTTGCTGGATGTGGTTGTTAATGGTCTGCATGCACACTGCAGTTTAGTGGATTTGTCTTGATGGCAGAGGTCTAAAGATCAAAGAAGTGGGAATGTCTCATTCCCAACGGGAAAATCTGTGATAGAAATGTGCACAAGTGACACGAGTGTTGTGAAATGTGGCCTTTCAGCGAGACGATTAACAATGATTTGCTTCTCTCTGCAGAGCAGCACCAGAACCCTCCGATACACGTCGACCCCATAGGAATGAATGTACTTGCAGGGTTTCTGGAAGTGAACAAAGACACTTTATTTATTGCTTTTTTTTAAATAATACTTGTATGATTATTTGAAGATGTTTTTTTCACTCTTTTTAAAGTGAAATTAGTATGTTAAAGACCACAGAGCAATAAAACTGCAGGGTCAAAAGCTGCAGCCACCCTTCATTTACCCCTGTGACATCAATTATTGCTTAAGTGTCAAACTGCTGACATTTAAAGTTAAAAAGCCACTAGAAAATTATATCACAAGGGTCAGCAATTTGGCAAAACTGAGTGAATATGAAATCTGCTAAATTCAGGATATCAAAAAGTGAATTATATCTCCATTATGGGATTAAAGTGATTCATGGTTTGTGTCTGGTTTTGTTGATCTACTTCATTTAGTTTGTAATTTTTATTTATCCATTTATGTATTAGAAAAGTTCCTGTTATCCGAAAGTGCATCCTGGTGCCCAAACTGCACTAAACACATTCAACTCCCTTGTTTGACGCTGCTGACAAACTATACAATAGATGTTCGTGTGAGAAAACCCTAAATGTGCCTGTTTGGTTTCTTGACAGTGAGCTTAAAAGAGCAGGATCCTCTTTCTGAGGCGCCGCACAGCTGCAATTTATTTGGTATGGAATAGAAACTCCAGAGTTCATGTAAGGTCTCACTTTGGGCTCTCTGAAGTAATAACTATGTATATATTCTTTTTCTCACCTCTGAACATGGATTACAATCAGAGCGAGAAGGAGCTTCGGAGGTTACTGGGAATGACTTTCAGCAGACCGGAATACAGAGCAGAATGAAAAAAGGGGCAGAGACACTTTGCAATAAATGACTAAACAGAACATTTAATAGTCAACACAGAGCTCGTTCTCTGAAATATTTCACGGGCATCAGCATTCATCTGCATTACAACGTGAACTCTGTGTCTCCTTATCTTTAGTATTCAGTAGTACTCCGTGTGCAGCTTCCTGTACTTCCCAGGAATCAGGAGTTTCTGTTATCCTCAGGGATTTACCGTGATGCCTCTTGCTTAGGAGCAGTTTTACAGCATGTCAGCTGATGACATACTTACTGTTTTGAGGATTGGACCTGCTGTATTTTACGGGGACCACAAGGCCGACATTTAAGCTCTCAAACGGACCAGATTTCTGTTTTTTTCCCCCCTTTTTTTTTTGGGAGTTAAACTTTAAGAAATATTCAGTGAATTTCCTCCGAGTCCATGCTTGATTTATTCAACCAATCATCTGATTTGCAAGAAAAACCCAAAGATCCAGTTTTATGTCCCAAATCAACACAGCAGTCAGGAAACCACTCGAAAAATTGACTGTCAGGAGTTTTTATTGTTATGGTTGATTTACAGCGAGGCAAAGCTGGGACAGAGACAGACGCCAACCACGTCCCCCCGCGGACACGGCCGGGACAAAAGCTCCATCCATTCAGAACAATCACATCTTTTTTTATTATTATTATTATTATTACTTAAAGAAAAAACAGCCGTCCAGGTTTTTTTTGGACACCATTCGGCTGCCTCAGCATTTAAAAGTTGACTTGCTGCAGTGCAGGAAGCATTTCTGCTTTACATTCAGTAAAAGCCGCCCCCTTAACAAAACTGTTAACACACGTCCCCCAAGCGAACACGGCTGACAGTCGTAGATCCACAATCATATTCCCTGACAGTGATTGAGACAGATTTAGCCTCTGTCCTCCCCTCTGCTGTACACTCATTAGTCCCCATTTCTTCACCAGACATTGATGAGTCCCCAGACAAATGATGCTTACCTTTCCACAGTCTCCCAGTAATTCCAGCAATACATTACCCATAACGCTCACTCACAGCCAAGGCATAATTCTGTTACTCATGCATAGGTAAGAAGACATCCCCGGACATGCGTTCCCATTTGGAAATGGAGTACAGGATCCCCTCAATGCCTTCTAGTTTCTTTTAAGGATGGTCCGAGGGCCTGTTGTGTCATTCTGATGAAGAGCGGCTGTAAATAAAACACTCCAATGCACCGAGACCTTGGTTCCTATTAGAGAGCAGCCGCTCATCATCCATCTCTCCCCGTGTATTTATCTACTGCCTCCACAGTGGGTTCAAAACATATATTTTCCCATCTCTCCGTCGACTTCCTCTTCCCTGCTATCGCAGGAGGAAGGACCAAGGACATCCTGACAGTCATTTAAAATTTACAGTCTTCACACCCATCGCAACGCACGACTCTGGGAGGATGTCAACATTAATACGTCAGCTAAAGGATGGAGTCTTCCTCTCACATTAACGGGGCTACTCGCAATTTGGCCAATAATAAGGCTTCTCTTAATTAGACGAGACAGTGATTCCTAACGGGGGACGTCAGCGCGCAGCACAAATTCAATTATGGCGAGCCACTTGACTTTGTAATTGATATAAAAGGACATTAAATATCGCAGGAAGCTGTCAGGAAGAACTTTGAGGGGGGGCACAACGGTGGTGACCCTTTTCAATTTGGAGGGTTTTTTTACTCTTAAAAACTACTGAATGTCAGCAACAGATAAAAAAGTAATAAGTAAGGTTGAAAATGAAAATGGATTCATATTATTACAGAAAAGACTGATAGGCGGTTTAAAGATGCTGCTGATAACAGACGAGCTTGAAAAAGGCTTGAAATTACCTTTTAAATCTTTCAAAATAATTCCAGTAAACTTCAGCTGAGATTAAAAAACCGAAGGCTGAAATTCAGGCTCTCTCCCTCTGTCACACACATCCGTGAATACCCACGGTTCATCTTCCCTCAGTCAATACCACATACCTGCCGCAAACGCTGAATGATGGCCTCCACTGCACCGCCCGTTCGTCGCGGGAGGAGATTGATCACACACATGGTATTAGAAATGAAATGGCTTGTCACACGGAGTTGTTTTCCCTCCTGCTGCTCAGAAAAAAAAGGGGAGAAAGAGAGAGAGAGAGAGAGGCGACATATATAGGCCACTTGACATCAGGGGTTACGGTGGATACGTGTCCCGGGTTGGGGACACATGCCACAGTCGTCCGTGCGAGATGGACGACGATCAATCACCTGATTTATGAGCTGAACAGTCTCTCTGCGGCCTGTTTCCTGACCTGTAATAATGTTACAACACCACAACAACCGAGAAAAATGCCAGGAGAAGGTCCAGAGGGGCTGCAGCTGTGGGTTGAGATGTTCAAAGCCGAGATCCAGGATGTATCCGATTACTTCTACTTTAAATTACATGATGCCCCTGGGGTTTAAAAAGCATCAAGTGTAGGAAAGATGGAGGAAGATCTAAGAGATGATTTGATCTTGGTTTACTGAAATCCAGATTTGGGAACGAGGATGGCAATGTGGGCGGAGCTAATAGTGTCAGACACCTGTCAATCATACTGATGAGCCCCTGATGTACTTAGTTTCTTAGTTATGTTATGTTACATAATTGAGTTTTGCATTTAGTGGCCTGTAGAAGAAGAAGAAGTGCATCTTAAGCCACTTCAGAGCTGCAGAACACAGATTTGTTTTCCGTCTAGAGGACAATATTTGAATTTCAAAGGGAAAAACACAAAGACCTTCTTTTGCAATTAATAACACTGGCACCACAGTGTTCTCATTATAAGATGCACTTTAATTTTGGTTTCAGCCACAAATGCTGCCTGTTGTATTTTTAAAGCAAGTCCTCTTTGGTGCTTCACTCAGTTAGTGTTTTGCTTTTATTACATATATATGTTTAGTCAAATATGCACAGTTGGTGTTGCATAATACATCAGAAACAGTCATTCGTTGGTTAGATCTGGTTGTTTTCTTTTTAAAATGCCTGATGCAGAAATATGAGCAAAGTAGCATGTATGTATGGCCAGTTATATGCATTTTGTGCTGTTAAACTTGCAGGTTTTAAATGATTTCTGTTTGTCATTGATTTAAAAAGTTTTTACTTCTGACTTGGATGCAACAAAACACAACGTTGCTCACTTTTGTCCGTCACTGTGATGTCTGATGGAGTTTTAAATGGCTCTAAATGAACTTGAGTGCTTCGTTTTACTGCTGTTTCTTTAACTTTGACGGCTTCTGAAAAGAAAAACTAAATTTCATCTGTCCTTGTTTAAGAATTATGACTTTTTGTACTTCCATTAGTCATAGTAGTTAATTGTTGGTGTGAATACTAAAAGTAATCTGTATGCATCATCTTTGACTTTCGAGCTATAAAGTAAAACATTTTCAAACTTTGAGCTAAAGTTGAAAAGGTTAAGATTTCATTTACATTTAAATCCTGTTCTCGTCTTCAGTTTTCCTTCCACCTTGATGTGTTGTGCTTTTCTTCTTATCTGTCCATTGTCTTAAAAACATCAGCTGTCTGCAGGCGTTCAACATCTCCACTTTTTAAACGTTCCTGTCTGAAAGATAATGCCTTCATTTCAGGCTCCCTTAGCAAATTATGCAGCCCACTTTAACAGCCGGGGCATTTGGTACCAATTTGAGAGATTATATGTGTGGATGATAATGAGCTTTAGTCCGAAAGAGGATTTAAACATGGAGAAGGCTGGCCACTGCTTAATTTAAGAGACTCTGGCTCTCAGGTTCAAGGAAGAGGACTTTAGAGGGGGAAGAAAAAAACTCCCTGAATAAAAAGAAAAGGAGAAAAGTAAACGGGAAACATTTGTAATAAGGTTAGGGCAGTTTGGACATAAACAGCAATGGACCTGCAAATTATTTTCATACCTCCTATCTGCTCGGTTCTCACAGAGCTGATCGACGGAGGTGGAGGAGGAGGAGGAGGAGGAGGAGGAGGAGGAGGAGGAGGAGGGTGAAGCTGTAGTCTCTTAGTACTATGCAAATCGCCTGGAGGCGGTGATGGGACTGTTCCCAAAAATATCACAGATTTTAACCCGGGGCTTCACCGCATGATTACTCCGTGTGGGTACTCCCCCTCACTCTGCATCACTATCACTCTCTCTGCCTCCATCAGTCTTTTATTTCCTTATTTCCACACAATCTTAGCGCGATTGTGATGTATTTGTGTTTGTGCGTGTCGTTTACTGCCACAGTTGAGAGGACAGTTTGCTCTCTTTTAGTTCCTCTCAGAAATGAAGCTGTTTCATCTCAGTGGCGCTGCCGTCCCCTGTGATCTCCCTGCCGTTTCCTCTCTGTTACCTCGCCTGGCTTTATGTTTCACCTAACATCTCCCCCTCGACCCTTACTTTCCGCTTAGAAAGTAATTGTTATTGCTGCCATTGATTTGCGACTTTCTCCTAGAGGCCAGACAGGCTCACCGGGGAGTCGGATGGTTGTCTGACAGAATAATTAGAGCAATACACTGATGCTTCATCCCATAATCATCATTACATTTTTACAGATTTGAACCAGAGCCAGGAAACATATCGATATATCAATATGGTGAGATCAGACGTGGTTTATCGTGTTATAATGACACGGCGTTAGTGTTGTTAGAGGCTGCATTAATGTAAAGAAATGTGATTTACTGAACTTGTCAGGCTGTTTTAGTTATTCTAATATGTAGCCAATCTTTTAAAAATATGAAATTAAACACCATTTGTTGCCATCTAACCTATAAACACCAAGATATATTTGGCCCGTATCTCTCTGCCTCAGTTTAAAACCAAGAGGCTGTTTAACCAAAAGCCCGACCTGTTATATTTGTGTAACGACATGTTTTCTCGCAGAGGCGTCTTTGCTTTCTGTTTGCACATCTAATATGAAAATGCTACCTCTCCCTAAATGTAGACCGAAGCCACAAATTTGCCTTTAAATTACACACCTGCAGCGTCTGTTTGAGTGGAGGACGATTGGGGGAAATGATAGCTCGCATCCCTCCCTGATAAAAGGTCTACCTCCACAAGTGAGAGCAGACCGTCCTCCTGTTGAAAAAGATAAGTATGGAGCTTTTTTATGCCATCTGTGGAAATCAAACCGACTGGTTATTTGATTTTCACTTGTCTCAGCCTTTACAATCTCTGCGGCATTCGATCCTTTTTCCTCTTTTCTTTTTCTTTTTTTTTAGGGGGGCCAATGTTGCGACTCTTAGAGTACATTGCTTTTCCATCGATCGCGGCGTTAACTTTGTTTTGGGCCGATGCAACTCAGTTTGGTTTGATTTCTGAGGGAAGAACATTGATTTGCATTGCAACACTGTCCCTCGTCATTTTTCCAACAATATCAGGCTCCATAATCGGCCGCCAGTCTCACAACGTACAGAACGGGCGTTTTAAGAGCAGAATTGCAGAATTACATTCCAGCTTCATTACTTTCATAACTTTTTCTTATGTTGTAACTCACTTAAAATGTGTTATGAAGAGCATTAGCCATCTGTATTCATCAGAATTCAGTGCATAACCGATGACTTATAGCTTTACTCGGGGATCATTTCTCTTGATTGATGGCTCGAGACTAAAAGATGAGATTTTTCATCCTTTTTTTTTTCCCCAACACGACTGTCACCGCCACATGCACAATAGTTAATCTGCAGTGTTTTGTTGCCATAACAACATATATATGTATCAGTCGGCGAGGTTTCTGTCAATGTGCTGGAACGACGGCGTATGTGTGATGAAAGATAAGCAAATCAATTGAGAGAAGATTTATGAGGAGGGATGCAGCTTTCTCATGCACTCATTCATACTCTGTGCAGGGATGTGGATTAAAAACAGCTGTTCAATACAAGAATGAGTGTGTGTTTGCACAAACTTTGCGCAGAATTACACTTGAAGTGCAAGTACCTTCATTTTGTAATTAAATGACTTGTGGGATGTTTTACTTTTTAGCTAAATTACTTGCATGAAGGATCCTCAAAGCCAATGTTCATCCACTTCTTTGAGTACTTCTGATAAATAAGCTCCCCTGAAGAACTTTATTGCACAAATTCATCCAGTTTTAGTCTTTTATGTTGAAGAATTTCCCAGTTAGGGTCAAATATTCCAGTAGTTTCCTTCTAATAAGCCTATTTTCTTGCTGTAATTCTTTTATTTATTTCAGTTTCTAAATGTACTCATGCTGTTGATCCAATTACTTGAACTGCTGAAGGGACCCTATGGATTTTATTGTGTCTTTTGTGTTTTCTTTGCTAGGCTGTATTGTCATTTTATCATATTGTATTTTTTTGTAAGCACATGCTTTTGCTTGTACCAAATAAACAAAAAAGAGACACACAAAAAAACCCTTAAAAAGCAAAAATAGGTGAAAATGCCATTTTCTGGAATTAAAGAACAGATCAGACTGAGGCTGGTCCCATCAATCCTGTGTGTTTGGTTGTTATTCAGAAAAAATAAAGCTCATAAATAGGTCACCTACTTCTAAACTGCAAACTCGACAGTAACGTTCCCTCTGGAGACTGTCGAGGGACTGTGATTAGCTTCTTACATTATAGTTTGGTCCGTCCAGTTGGCAAAGACTCCTAGAAAGTTGCCTTTGGGTGCTTCCAGCTGTCTCTCTCTGTGTCACATGACCCTTGCATTGCATATTATGGCAATCCCTTTAGAGTATCTTGCATTGCTTCCAATGAACTGAGCTCGCCTCATTATTGCAATCTGATCACAATTGGCTAAGACAGTGGATGACAATAAGGTCACATGATCAGACATGATGCTTCTAAACACAGATGTATATACCAGTTATAAATAGCATCTTATAAGTATATGTTGTCAATCCAAAGCAGGATTAAGCAGGAAAACTTTTCCATTCCCTCCATTTGACCTTGTAAACCAATTATTTGCTTGTTAAGACCGGACTGGAAAAATTCAGAGGAATGATAATGTCGCTAGATGGGAAGTTTGTGGCCTTTTCCAGCCTCCGCTGGCACTGCCCTGAAAGAAACTGCATGAATCGCGGTTTTTAATTAGCCTCCTCTGCACAATGAGGCTGTGGTCGCTTGAGAGGTGAAGTTTGGTGAATGCATAAAGTCTCCCAACAACGTAGCATTTGATGAGGCTGTCAAACCCTCTCGCATCAGCCAGGCACTCAGCGTGTGGCCTTTTTCAATGCTCCTTTATTGGAAAGTTTGAACACATCCTCTCTCACTGTGTTCATTCCCTGTTCAGTCTCCCCGTCGCTCAATGACAGCTAAGAACAAAAAACACTACTCTCTTGTTCCTTTTGTACATATTCTTTCCTTTCGTTTTTCCCTTTTTTTTCCCCCCTTGCATTCTCTTTTAGTCAAACTGGGATTGGTCAAAGCACAATCAACCTATTTCTGCAGCAAACAGAGGCACAGTGGATCCTTGCAGGTCTCCAGGGAGTCCTGCCAAGTTTGGGGCTTTTCAGTTTTTCTATTTTTTTTTTTTTTTTTGCAAGGGGGGAAAGGATGTAAGCTCGCTCGCCGAGGAGTGCGCCTTTGTTGGTTGCAGGAGACTGACGCACTGCAGGAGTTTTGGAAACACACCAGCTTGACTCTATTCTCCGGGCCCTGGCTGCTTTTCACACCACTGTTCTGAAGATACAAGCAGGTCCCATTCAAATCCCACTGCTTTGCATTTTTATTATAATTAGCAGGGAATTACCTGGTATTCCTCCCTTAGGAAAGTATGTCATTTTATCAAAAGCTAAAGTACCTATTGTTTGGGAGGAGAAATGCTTTTTTAATTAAGATGCACTAAATTTGCTTTTAAAAAGCCACTCTGTTCAAATCCAGCGCGACTCTTCCCTCTTAGCGTGCCCTGTAATTTCATTTGGCATGATTTGCAGTGAAGTTTCATCACATATTTCCCGTCATGTTTACTGCTCGCGTTTGATGTGGCGCACGGTTGAAATATTTAAGACCTCATATTAATGATCCTCCAGGGGCCCCCCCAAAAAAAAAAAATGTTAGAAGATGGCAGCTGATTTCCCTGCAGTGTGATGATCAATAAATTCTACATATCAATTAAGTTCCACTGTCATTTCCAAGGCCTCTCTCAGGGATAAGCCTCTCTCTGCTCCCCGTGTCGGCCAATCGCGGCGCTGCGTGGCCTCCCCCACACCTCCTCTGTGTTCATGAAACAAACATGTACAGAGGTGCTGCATATAAAGTGTGTGTTTCTCACAGATGCATGAGGGGGAGTAAAGGGGGGAGTGGGGGTGGCATCATCATCTGTAATTTACAGGAAGTGTCTTTCATTTATTTCTTTTTATATGACATACGGTGGCAGCTCTGTAAATGTGAAAAGTTCTCAGCTGTGGATCAAATAGCCATGAAATGCTTTTACGGCCCTGCTAGCCCCTTTAAAACGATTAGATTCTATTAAGCCGTAAAACATAAATAAAAGAGATTGAGAACATGGAAGATTTCAGCTCTGAAGATGCACACAATTTCCTCCTGATGCCTTTTTTCTCTTCCAGCTGAAAAGAGAAGAGACACGAAGAGAGAGGGACTGTCATTACAGATGGAGTCTTTTTTTTTTTGTCAAAACAACATGAGATTTGTGGTCAGAGGCAGTGGAGCTGCTGTGGATTCGCCTTCATTGTGACAGTGCAGATTCTGCAGCGTCCAAACAGTGTCAAGTCTCTGTTAGCATCCTCTGCTAACTGAGAGCCACTACAGATGTTAGTAGGCGTTGCATCTCTGGATCCTGCCAGTAGCCAAGCAACACGGCACACACTGCAACCTCCCAATCTCGAGTGCCTCTGCGCTCCTCAGCACATCCCCCCTGACACGATCTGGCCCTCTGAATCTGGATTTCAAATCCTCAGCAACCTTTGCCTGAGTTGTGTGTGTGATCCTACTAGCAGGTAATTAAACCGTTCCTGCTCCGTTCAACCTCTCACGAAAGCCTCCCCGCCGTATATCATCCCGACATCAAAAACACTTCAAATAAATTGCTGTATAAAAATGCAACGTTCAGGCAGCCAATTAAGTTCGAATTGTGACGCGTTAGCTTCCGATCGTGTGTAATGAGGCCTATAGCTTAACTGTGAAGGCTGCTAGCTGCTGTTTGAATAAAGGTGTTTTTGTTTTTTTTTTCTTTCATTCATATAGAGCCTAATGAGTGGTGGAGATGTTATCGTTTCGCATCAAATCGGATGATACAGATGGAATAGCTTGATGAATGATTAACACCCCTTTTACGAGGGCGCTGACCTTACAATATTCCCTGTACCTGTTAAGACAATGAATTAAAAGAGACAACAGTGATTAATTATTGGCAGTCATTAAGCTGTTAAATTGACTTGCAACCTACGGCTTACTTATCTGTCCAAATTTAATGAGGACACATCTGGCAAAACAGCTCGGGAAAGAATAACAAAGCAAAGCAGTTTATGCTAACGCAATTTTGATTTTGATTTTTTTTTCTCTTTTTTTTTGACAAGTCATCTCTCCCGATGCCAGCCCCGCAACATTCCGGTTCAATTCCAAAATAAAAGTATCCAAATCCTATTCCGCCACCATTCATTTGCTTGGCATTGAAATTCAAATTAGGCCTGATTATAATGTTTAATGTGCATGCCACCCTCAGCGATTTTTTCTCAAAGCGTGTGATATAGGCTTTTTGAGGGCCTCCTTTTGCTGTTCGCGACGCTCTCTAAGGCTCTCTGTCACTTTTTTTTGTGCACCAAGTGCCTGGTCTTGAAAAACACAAGAACAGCGAAGGATTATGGTTCTGTATGTGTCTTTCATTGCCTTTAATATGCAAATGGGAGATTAGCTTTAGAGGGAACTGTTTGGCACGGGAGTTATTTCCACCAGGAGGTGATGCTAACCATTCACACCTTTTTTTTTTTTCCCTTTTTTTTCCGTCTCTTGATCAGACTTAACTACTTCAGCAAGAAATGGCATCCAGGGTGCTTTGCAGGAAAAAAGAGGAAATATTAATAAACTGTGCAAAAAAAAAAAAAAAAAAATGCTCACAGTCATGTATGAATCATAAAGACTTAATAAATTAAAGCTGCTACATGCAGGCGAAATTCAAGGTTTCAGTAACATGACTCAGTGTTATTAATTTAAGTCAAAGACATGTGTCAGTATTCCATTTGAGCAGCATGGCAAAAAAAAAAAAAAAAAAAAATTCAAATGAGCCTTTCTGCATGGCTCAGGCACATCAAACAAAATAAGAAAAACTACATCTCTGCAATTCATAGCAAAAGCCAAATGCAGCCGGGTAAATGACTTTGGTATTACACTGTCAGAAAAACCATTTCAAATGTGCCATGGGAAGCAATTCCAGCGTTTCTTTTGATCTCCAGTGCAGAAGGGGAGGAGGAGGGATTAGGAAACATTTCATATCATTGGAATTGTGATCGCGGCATTAAAGCCATACAATGCGCGTGCAATGTCAACATCTATAATTGAGTGATTTAACTGACCTAATTTCTGCGTGTGGGCTACTTGCACAGTTGTTGCTGCGTCAGAACATTTAACCCTTTCGGAAAATGCGCCTCAGAGGGGGAGGTGGTGATGAATCCAAGCACCCATCTGGAACAACATCTCAACGGGACGTTCGCTGCATCCCAACCTCCTTGTTATGTGATCCTGAAACTGTGCTCGCCCATAAGAAGGGGAGATAACAAGAGAAAACGACACTGTTTGCAGCCAAACACACAGAAAGACGCATGGAAACATTTTCCAAAACAAAAGTCAGTCGAATCAACTGTTTGTTTAATTTAAATTCATGAACATTTAGTCAAACTGAAAGCTCGCAACCCTTATTAAATCAGCGCTCAAGCTACATCCACCTCTGTTGTTTGGAATATTGATTGTTCGCCCGAACAGACACACAGGGACACATGTGAGACAGTCAGCAGCAGATTATCCAATCAAACGTCCATGCTGACCGTGTACAATTGATCAGAGTACATTTGCTCGCCGCTGACAACCCTGTGGGCATTCATGGCTCCTCTGACTAGCTCGAAGGGAGGTTAAGGATTATTGACTGTGGGATAAAGGACTTAGAGAAATCTGCAGGATAGAGTCACCAAATAATTGGATTAAACAAACAAATTAATGTGCAGAATGTATAATCGGACAGCGAAGCCTCGAAACACCTCCTCTGGACCGTTTGTGCCACTGAAGGACTAGTTCTGATCTAAGATCTTCAAACTAATTTAAACACATTAATGCTGCAGCGTCGACCTCAGCAGGTTGGTGAGATTTTAGTCATTGCTGTCATAAAGGAAGACATGCAGTTTTTTATCCCTTCTGCTTTCACTCATGGTGTTCCCACTGCTTGGTCAGTGTGTGGACATTTTTTCCCATTTTTTTGTACATCCACCCTTAAAGACCGGAGCATAAAGGACATTCTTGTCTTTCAATCTTGACTAGCTGAGAAAATGGCTCTGTTTTTATACGTTCCTTGACCTCTTTCAGGCCTACAGAATGGAGTCAGTGTGTTCTTGAGCAGCCTAATTGGGTTGACAGCACAGTGTCTTGCCTCTTGCTCGAATGCATGACATCCAGCTCTTTGACAGAGGGGCCTGCCTCCGCAGTCCTTTGGCTGTCGGAGGTAGTAGCACTCCAGCGAATGTTTAAACAAGTGATCATAGACGCCTCGACGCTGTTGACTTCCACCGAGCGCGTTTTGAGTATTTGCATTTTTATTGTTAAGTTGTAAACACTTACAAACAAAAGCAACGGCGGATGAAATGTGGCTCGGAGTTAATGAATAGATTTTAATGGACACTCTCTCGGAGTGTGTTTGTTAATTTGCTGTCAGCGCACGCGCACGTGTGTGGTTTTAATGAAGCCGAATGAATTGTGCATGGGGTTGCTGGTGCGTGCAGTGCGATTATGTCGAATATGTTCGCTCTGTTGTGCCGTGCCAACAGTTTAAACAAGACTGTGTAGGTGGGACGGTGGGCAAGGAGGAAGGGCAAGGAGAGACAAAGGCACAGTGGTGAGTACGCGAGGCCGGGGCTCTTCATGAATTCATTTCCCCTCTCTCCTGTGTCAGGGGGACCTCGTCTGATCCCATTAAGGTGGTAACAAGGTGACAGCGAGCGGTCCTGCAACGGTTCTGGCCTCCGGAGCTGTCTGGCTGCCCGTCTATGTTAATTAAGGCAGAGAATGAAAGTGTGAGGTATAGGGACACTGTTAGACGAAAAACGTTTAACTAGATGGTCTGCAGAAAGACAGAGTTTCGCTCTTTCTCTCGAACAAGTTTGCAGCTTCGAGGTGAAGCCGAATGGACAGCGATTCATGCTGATTGCCTGATTCACATAGGTAAGTGAGGTATACAAACCCCTCCGCAGGCACTCAGCAGGCCGTGAATTATTGAGGCTCCGTTCGGCCTGTCATGTCGAATTCCTTAAAGTTCGGAAGATTGACCAGTCTCATTGCCGAAATCCATTTCCATTAAACATTATTAGGAGAGCTGGTCAGTGTTGCTCTTCTCTTTTTTATACCCTTTCAACCTTGTCGGTGCTTTCAGATAGAAATAATAAAAATGTTTGGGCATGTTTTTGTCAAACTGAAAGCCCCCGTCTCTCCTCCATCTCCCCTTAACTGTGGGAAAGTGCCGTCATTTTGTGCGAGGGAAATGGCATTGGTGAAGTTAACTGGGAGAGCGTTTTTAGTGCAAAGTAAGTGGGCGATCAGGAGTTGTCATCAATTCCAATGCATGCCAGTTGCCACGGAAACAGAAGTGGAGAGGCTTTTCTCAAGGATCCTGTTAAACATTTAGAGTGTGCAGGGGCTTTTTTCTTTCTTTCTTTCTTTTTTTTTTTTACCAGAAAGAGTGAAAGAGTGAAATTAGAGAGTTGAAGAGGTGTGTGTTGTGGGCAATTGTCCATCTTTTCATCCACATTTTTTGTGCAAGTGCAAAATGAGGGAGGTCAAGTTGCACAATTTAGTTTTAAGTTAAAGGTTCGTATCTATTAACCAAGCAACGCACTTAGGAGTCGTGAATTTGCATACGAACCTCAGATATCCCCGACAGCATGAGATTAGTGCGGTTAAATTTGCCCAGTCTGCCAATATTTCCTTAATATCTTAAGTAGAGGTCAGACACCTTTCAAATAGAATACCAATCAAGTTTTTTGCTAATTATCGGTCTTCAAAACCACTCATGTAACACAAATTGATTACACACGTCCCTTTGAGGGTTTCCTCCTGCTCGCATGTGAGCACAAATTGCAAAACTTGTGCCTTTATCTGCACAAAGTGACCAAAGCTCAGCGCGAAGAGCACAACAGCTGTTTGGCTCCTCCTGATCGAGGAGCCCTTCTCCGGTGGTAATCTCCCAGCAGACAGGCCCTAAATGTGAAAGGACTCTTTGCAGTCACAATGTGGGCTCAGCAGATAGGAGCTCAGTGTAATTCCTGTTAATTACTGTCCAAGAGGCGATAAGACCTCGTTTGAGGGGCTAAGAGAAGAGATAAGGAGGATCAGGGATTCACCTGAAGGATTTTCCAGCCCTTGGGCAAAAACAGTCCAGTGGTCCAGAAATAGTCTAAAGTTTAAAGCAGCCCTGAAGTAACTGTTGTTTTTTTTCTTTTCCTTACTGAACTAATGAAACTGTTTTGACACACACATGTTGGTGCAGTGACTGTGCGTAAACTGGAAGTGTTTATCTATTCAGTTATTTGGAGACATTTTCCAAGCAAACTGACTTTTAAGCATCCGCTTGATGCCGAAGCGTTTGTTCTCGCAACGTCCCAAATCCAGGTAAACAAAATCAGGCAAAACCGTCTGCAAAAACAGAACATTTCTGCAATATATAGCAAATAAATTTACATTGAATCTTAAGTTTGGGGAAAAAAATGCTGGCATCCCCTCGTTTTCTTGAAAAATTCAAAAAGCACATCAAAACAGGCGAATGGAAACACACACATAGTGCACTTGAGTAAGAACATTGATGCCACAGCAAATATTCACAGCATGACTTGAGGGATTTTCTTTTAAGAATAGTTCAAAGCAATTCACCAAAAAACATGAGCCCTACGAGACCCAATTCATTTCTTTGCCACATTCCAAGCCTCCATTAGCATGCGCCGCGGATGAGTCTTACAAGTTGTCAGTCACCTCCGCTCTACCATGAAATCGGACCAAATCCCAGTTGCTGTTTGTCTGGTTTTTTCCCAGGAGAGACTCTGCAGCATCTCCGCAGACCTCTGACCCGATAACAAACAGGCCACTTTGTTTGTGCATAGAAACGAAGCAGTAATATGTGATACAGTAGTATGAAAAATAGGAGGCTGATAAGAGAGGACAGCGTGTGTGGTTCTTTGAAGGAATTGAACCCAACGTGGTAAACTGCAACGGCTCTCTGGGGGCTTCAGCTACGGGGATATATGAGCTCATATTGGAGAAACGAGGCTAGTTGTCTAAATGCATTACTGTAATACGACCTGGGAGGGGGGAGTGCTGCTGCGTATCTGCATGTTGACCTTGTTAGTATTAACTTCTTACTCTCTCGGGTCCACATGCATGCATGCATGCAGACGCACTGGCGGTCTGACTGTAAACTCCTCTTATTTCTTATTTCGTACTTTTTTTCTTTTTTTTTTTTACTTTAATTCTCCTCTTTGTTCTCGCTTATTAACAGCTCAGCAAAGGGAATCGTGTCTTCTTCATTCAGCAGCTCATCATTAGCAACTGAGGCATATTTCGCCCTTGTAATACACAGAACACCGAGATACTAATTACCTTTCAGTCACCAAGAAGGCTTGGTTTTACCCCCTACTTCTCATTGAACAGTCGCTGTTGTAAAGAATCTGTTTCAGTCAGGCGTTTGTCGAGCGTCTATACAAATCAGACATAATATGACAACCATTCATCAGTTTGATAAATGATTATCAAAGAGAGCTACTGAGAATATGCAAATGCAAGCGCTCAGAGAGCACAGCGCACCAGTGATGAGAGACACCAAAACAAAGTTTCTTATAAGTAAAAAAGCTTAATTTTTTGATTACACAGAGGGAATCTGGTTTTCTGTTTTTCAGCACGGTCAAACGGGACCAAAAGGATCAGGTGACTTTGATTCACAGGCTGAAATAGACGTAAAAGCTCATCTTCTCCGTCTCTTCTGTCATTAAAAATGTCTCACATCATATACTGTGATTAAATTAGTCTGTGCACTTTATCTAATGGACCTTCTTTTGTTCGACACATTAGACAACTTAGATAATTAGACATGAACCACTTGTCTTTTCTAACATTAAATTTGTAGTTAAGTGATGTTGAGATCATTTCTGTGTCTCATGTAGTTTGATAACTCAGTGCATAAATGTACTCTGATGTTTTGTGTTTATCTGATTTGACTGTATTTTGTGGTTTCGTGATGAATTTGCCTCCAACTTTGCGACGTGTTTGAACGATGGAGGATGTTTTTTTACCCGTTTGGTGTGCAGCTATCGGCCTGGGTCTCTCAGAGCCCTGACCTCGCCCCCATCTGACATCTTTTGGATTAACTAGAGCGCCGACTGTGAGCCAGGTCTTATCACCGAGCATCAGTGGGAAACCTCACTAATGCTGTTGTGGCTGAACAGCAGCGAATCCCAGGCAGGCAGGTTTTAAACTCTTGAGGAAAAGTCTTCCCAGGAGAGGTTGTTAGCCACAAATTAATTGTCATAGTTATCAGAGAAGATGTTCAGCCACCAATCTTACCCCTGTTACACTGTTGCACTAAAATAAAATCAACCAACCTCGGCCTTTTTCTGCAATAAGACTGTTATTTTATCAGTCAGCAGCATGTAAACGCCTAGTAAACACTCCAGTTTTTACCCCTTTTCCCTTGCAATGCGATGTAAGGGTGCAATATGAACATCACTTACCACTTTTTTCAGTGAGGCAATTACATGCAATGGCAGCTTTGTTCTTTGCATCGTGCAAGATGCAAGACTGACGAGGGCAAAGGGATTCAAGTGGAAGAGGAAGTCAGCAGACGAGTAACTGGCACTGAGATGCACAGCGTTGTTTTCCATATTCCATCCATCTCCATTGATGAAACACCTGAATACGTTTCAGTCGGCGCTGAGTTTGGAAAAGAGATTAAAGTAGAAGATATAAAAACGAAGGTTGTTTCATTGTCTCTGGGCCGTATGGTGCTTTCTAATGTTCACTGTTTTCCGTCGTGGTTCTGAAGTCAAATGCGACACACCAGGAAAAAAAAAAACAAAACAAAACAAAAGCAAACTCGGCTGCCAGCAGTTGGAAAGGAGTCAGTCGTGTATTTTTAGTTGGTTTTCCAAATCTTAAAAAGAAAAAACCTGCATGCTTGTGCCACTTTTTCATGGCTTAATAATCAGGTGTCCAAATGACTTCTAGCCTCACGTGCTTGTTTGTTTGTAATTAATTTTATGTGAAGGACAATGTGATCAGATTTTTGTCACTTATAGATATTTGATCAGCTTTTGTGTGCTTCCTGTCTACAATCAAATGATCGATCGTCAGGATTGGACACGTTTGATATAATTAAAAAAGTGCAGGAGCAAAGGTTTTGAATCCTAAACCTCTGCAGTGTTTGATAATTTGTACCAGACGGTCAAAAATCCACACAAATCAGAGATAAAAACCAAAGAAGCGAAGATCTGATGCATCTAATTCATCCCATACATGTCCACAGTTACAAAAAGTTTACACAGGAACTGATTTAAACCAACAGAATAAAGGTTGTGAGGAAGTTTAAGACAGGAGAAGCTGCTGTGTTGGGAGAGTGAGGAAGGATGGTTCAGTAACTCTCCTGTCTGATAAAACAGTTCTTGCTCTACATGACCCAATTTCTCGGATCAGATTGGAAAACGATAGAACTAAAACTGACGTGCATTTGCTGCAGAAATTAAGTAAAAAGTGCAGGATAAACAGGATGTAAAAGTCCTTAATGGAACAGAGGCGTTGTGTGTGTGTGTGTGTGCATGAATTCATCCTTTATGATGCAAGAATTGTTGCAAGAAAATCATACCCGTGATAAGGAATAGCATTACAAATGCTAATACCTTGCAAAAAGATCCCATTTCACTCACTTAACACCTTCATGAATTTTTCTCTTCACATAAGCACAACAACAATAACCAGAGTGTCGATCTAACCAGGCTTTTGTAATGTCGGATGTGTAACATGAGGTACAAAACCCCTTATTTTTTTTAAATGAAGCCCAACAAACCTCAATCACAGCTTATTATGTGCACTGCTGTTTATGTATTTTTACAAAAACAGCTTTCATTATACAGCTTTGACTGTAATGCATCACGCTGTGGAAGTGCACATTCAGTGTGAAATAATTGTCTTGTTGAGTGCACGTCTTCCTTTGTTCCCTCTCAAGGACGTCAAGACTCTGTCAATTACTAAAAAACGGATTCAGGGATGAAATTGCATGAATGAGATGGAAAAAAAAAAAGATATATGTTCAGAGAGAAATCCAGTGTCTCTTCAGGACCACCGCATCAGAAAGCAGTTCAATCATCCTAATCTCTGTGGATGTGGAGACAAGCAGATATGAACCAGACATAACAAGCGAGAAAGCTAATATTTCCTTTGCAGTAAGTGCCAATTTTACGCTGAGTTTACTCAGAGTTTTGAGCATGTGTAGTTACAGATTTCACCTCTTTACCACATCAGGTTCTGCATTTATCTTCTCAGTGGTTTTACGCAGGATACTTTCGATGATTTTCATCAGTAAGAGCATTTCAAAGAATTGTGTTACACTAAAACTCCTTTGGTGACTCTGGAAAGACTCCAGAAACATCCAGGTTTCTTGTGTTGATCTCTTAATCCTGAATGTCACCGATGGTCAAACAAAAGCCTCATTACCACTGATGCATGATATTGTTTCCTCCGTCAATTGCTGGTATATGCATACATTTTTTACTAACTGCAGAGAACATCAAGTCTCTCCTGGATTGCAATAAATATATTATGAGGCACACTCTTATGATGAGAGCTCATAGCTGCTGGATTCATACAGTGCTTTTTAAAATATAAATATTCACTTGGAAAAATAAGAAAAACTAATTACTTTTTGGTTTGTATGTTTGTTTGTATGTTTGTTTTTTTGGTGTCTGTTTTCATCCCTCTTAGGTTCATTGTAATAATCATCATAATGGCTCTTAAGATGGCCTTTTTGTTAACAGATTTGTAGCATCAAAAAAATGCTATCTGGCTCCTCCTTGCATGACCGACACTGATCAATCATTGCCATTCGTTTCAGACGCTTCAGAAATCCTCCACAGCTCAGACATACTCACATCACATGCAGAAAATAGAGTTTATCCTCTCCAGCCTGTCATATTGGCAGAAATGTTCTTTTAATACCTTATTTTTCAGTTGAATCTGATGAAGTGCAGATATTATCCTTCATCTCTGCTCATTTCCAGAAGAACACATGTTAAGCGTTTAATCAGATGCAAGCAAGCACTTGTTGCTGCTCGTATCAGTGCGATGTTTAGAAATGACTCTAAAGTCTTATTAGCATTTAAACAAACATTATGCAACTGGTTTCCTGACTGCTCTGAAAAATATGAGGGATTATAAGAGAGTACACAACAGGAAGAGAGAGAAAAATATTAATACTTTAACTGATTAAACAGCAAAAGTGCTGATTTTGAAACAGGTGTGTCGTCTGTATATCCGGAGTTTCTATTCTCCTTTTCCACCTCTGCACGTCTCTGTTTCACAATCTGTTGAGGCATCACAGCTGCACAACAACAAATTACAAAAGGGATCATGACGACTCTGTTGTTGTCTTGTCAAATCGCAGATAAATACAGTCTTATGTGTCTAATCTTCACGGTCGTCGAGATGCAAACAAACATTCACTTCCTGAATACATCTGGAAACATCCTCCTTCCTTGTTGATCCGTAACAATTTGGCTCCATTTGACAAAAATGTCACACCGAGTACACAGGAAATAAAATCTATTTCATAGTATGCATTCAAATGTGCTGTTGTTAATATCCACCGCTGCGT
The DNA here is from genome assembly GCA_029814765.1 of Acanthurus leucopareius. Classification (NCBI taxonomy): domain Eukaryota; kingdom Metazoa; phylum Chordata; class Actinopteri; order Acanthuriformes; family Acanthuridae; genus Acanthurus; species Acanthurus leucopareius. Next base: position 9,250,008 of record JAQMCX010000041.1, on the reverse strand, counting down.
TTTCCTCCGTCAACAAGGCCCTTCCAGCACTCGTGGAGGCAGCAGAGGTTGTCGTAACTGCCTCAGTGTCACTTTAACAAGTGTCTGATGCCAATGTTAAGGGCTGATTATGTAGATGAGGCAGCAAGCGGGGACCTCGGTGTAACCTGTGAGGATGTCTGAGAGACAGAGGTAATGGTGGCGAGGGCTCATGGGTATTCTAAAATACATCCCTACTGTTTATGTCGCTTTAATTTGAACAACACTGTCCTCCTGCCTTTTTAAATCCTAAACCTGATCAGGATTTTGATGCACATCCGTCTCTCCACTTTGACTTTCTGTTACTGTCAAAAAGCAACATGGAAAACATAAACTTCCCAGAGCACAAATCCAGCGTCTTTTCAACACAGAACTGTTTAAATTCCCTCTGAACGGACGGATCTGATGACCTGCGCCCCACCTTCCTCTTAAAATTATGCAAATGGGTGCATCTTGTTTGCATGTTGTGCAAATGTGGGGCAATAAAATAATGCAGCGAAAGAGAGGGGAGAAGTACCATGCACTCTATGGCTCTCTTGCCCCAGAGTGCTCGGTGAATTATTTATGAAAGTGCTGACAGAAGAGGAGCAGGTTCAACAAGGCGCGTTTCTCTGGGGGGCAACAACAGCCGACAGTCAGGTGGGGGCTCGGTTTGTCTTGCAGCCTCTGGATTTTAATGATGGTCCACCGGTCTCGTTATGCGAATCCACACTGTAGCTTTTCTCCTGTGTCAGCTGAAACGAGTGGATGCGTGTGAATCTGTAATCTCTGCTGTAGCTCTGCCCCCCCCCATTTTTTTTTTTTTTTTTTTTAACTTTTATACTCTCACCCCATCGCTTCCACTCTCAGTTTTTCCTCTGGTAGCCTCTACTATCACCCCCCCTCCCTCCTTCGCCTTCAACACTTCCTCATCTTGTTTTGAGACATCTCGCCTTCACTGTGTCTCTTTCTGAATGACTCCGGTCCCTTCTGTGTGCTCGCCATCTCAAACATCTCAAACATCTCTGTCTGTCTGCTGCAAACCCCAAACACAACCGTTGACGATTGACGCTGCATTAAAGATCATGTAAATCATTCCTCTTAACCCACATTAGCTAATTAGAAGCCGTTCTTATTCTGTTTTTGCTGTAAGGCAGAAAAAAATGTAGCTCCACTGTGAAATCCAGATGTTAAGCAAAAGTATTTTTTAACCAAAAATACTTATTTTTCAGCTTTAACCTGAATGCAGCCTGGTATTTATTGTAAAATTCATACAAACATCAAAATAAAACACAACATCTTATCTTTCAAGCTCAGGTTGAGTCACCTTTTACACATTTTTTTTTTGCAGCAAATTTTGTTTTAAATCACAAACACATGTGAAATTAAAATGCCACTCAATCAAATAAATAAAGTAGTTATTCAGGTGTGTTTTTCCCACATTGGATATCTCATCTCCGGTGTGTCTGGAGAGTCGTAGGAGTCCTCAGCAGCAGGTTCCAGGGGTGCAGTGGCGTTTTTGGGTAAAAGAGATTAGCCTGTGAACCTTGAGGAGCCGCCCACAGGATTGTACCAGCAGGCAACGGATGTGGCAGCTGCCGATAAGACATAAAAACACTTCAATAAAACTTTCATCCCTTTAGAATAGCTTTTTTTTTTTTAACTATTACAAACACCAGCTGACTGAAAAAGTTGAATAAGGTCAGCAGCAGGATCCCGAAACTTTTGCAGCCCGGATAAGACAATGACTGATGTAATTGTGACATTCGGTGAATTATTGATGGTTTCTTTTGAAATTTGTACTTCTGAATATATTTTATATTAACTAACTCTATTTCCAAACCCTCCATTAATGGCTCATTTATTGATGCTTTGTGACAATTGCTAGTCTTTCCATAATCATAAATACAAGACAAGACATTCTTATAGATGTAATGCTGTCTGGTAATTTCACAATAATCACAAATAAACATAATATTGCATAGAAGAAATGCATGCATCCTTCCTCTGTTTGTCAGTAGCATTTAAACTCTGCTCTTCAAACAAAAAATCGTTATAGAGTCCTGCACAGCAGCATAAACACGGATTGTTTGATGGGTTTTTGTTCACGTCGTGAAATTAGGAAACAAGCTTGAATCCCTCTGCTGCTGCTGCTTCACGTCTTCCAGGATAATCTTCATGTAAATCACCGCAATCAAGAGAGATTACGGTTCACATTCTGCAGCCCTCTGACACCAACCGGGGCAGTGTTCTTCATAACTGTGATGCTCCTCTTAATTAAATTTTGTGTCGACATCACTAAACCGATGCTGCTGCGCTGACAGTCCTGTTAAAATTATGACTTGATGTGCTTACCGGTACAGATTGAGGTATTGTAAAGTTTTAGTGTTGTGATGACTCACTCTGTCGTTTTGTCTCGCGCCTCCAGAGTTGGCCTTCCTTGTTGCACACACACACACATATATACACACACTGTATGCACACACTTTAACTCAGCATGTGACCTTAAACGTCTCCACTCAAAACTGTATGTTTATCCCTCAAAAATTCACATTTTGATACCTTATATGCTCCCAAATCACTTATATTTTAAAAATCTGCACAAATGACAGCTTTTATAGTTGTTATTGAACATGTACAGCCACATTTATCCCCCCCCCCCCCCTCCATGCACTGCGCCTCAGGGCTGCTGCATAATCTGACAGCACCTTCACTTAAAGGTCCTCTCGCTGTCAGACGGGCCCCTCCTGAGGATGGACACATCACAGGTCTCTGCTACCTCCACCTCCCTCAGGGCTCACTTGTCAACAGGAGCAGCACCTCCAATGTTCGACCCCAAGGGAGCAGAGACGGGAAGGGGACAGTAGATTGGAAAATATCACCCTTAAATAGAGTTGGGATGTCGGCGTTACTTCGGCCGTCTTTTCACGAGCAACATCGTGCCTTACGAACAGTGTTTTGATGCGACGAATACATCTTCGTTCAGCCTGTGAGCTGCAGAGAAAAGACAGGAGGTAAAGTGATACATGTTCCTCTCATCTGTCACTAAATTCACCAGGTTTTTTAAGAACAACAGATGTCCCTGCCAGATACTTCATCTTCTTAATCAACAACTTCATGCAGTAAACTCCAAAAGAAACTAGAGACTTTGTTTAAAGTTTGGTCACAAATGTTTTATCACAGGTGCTCTACATGCAGAGCTTTGCTAAGGTTGGCCAAAGAGGAATTTAGATAGGCAGGTGGATAAATGGATGGATGGATATTGGAAGAGCATGTTTTTGTCTCTGAAAAACTCTTAAAACACAATGAAATCCCTTTGATAATGACACAGTTTTATTCTCATTCATGTCAGACATTCAACTCTATTAGTAGCCAGAACATTTGTGGTTGTAGAGGCTCTTAAGTTAATTCAGGAAGGAAGTTTCATCTTCACTAAGCTGACCAGCTGACAAATTTATCAAGATGCGTTTCGTTCCTTAATATTTCATTCATACTTTAAACAAGTTCCCAACTATTTTAGCTTTTGACCCATGAAATTACTTCAAATGTCCACTTAGACTCTCCAGTCACAGGTTACTTATGAGGTTATATATATTCTCTTTTTCCCAGTTTCATTTAAAAGTATGTAGCAGGGCTGAAAGGATGAGAGCATGTAGCAGAAGAGACCACATGCAAGTAAGAAAACCATGTCCATGCCGCGTCGCCAGCATCATGTTCACGTCTGCCGATCAGAGTCGTGTTGGAGTCGTGTGGTTGTGTCGTGCATCAGGCTCCTGTTGGATTTATTGCCGTTTCTCAGCCTCTTTGGAGACCTAATGTGCCAGGAGCATTTTCCTTGGTTGGAGCTTAATGGGCTGTTTGTGTTTTCAGAAAACACTCCTTTGAATTCAGCCCAAATTCGTCTTCCTGTGTTTTCTTATCTCCCATGTCGGGCTGCGAGCTCTCATACAACCCTGTTTACATGGAGGCAAAGTCCTGCCCTTCATCCCCATTTTGTTCCCTGCCTCAAATTAAAGTCACGACTCTGACATGAACTGCTTCATTCAGCATCACAGCCCACATTTCCAGCCGATAACAAAGGATTGTTCTTCCGTATCACATTTCCAGCATTGTGGCTGAATCTCGCTCCCCGCAGTGCATTTCCACAGCATACATCTATTATTTCTGCGCCATTCCGCTGCGATCAGATACGGCACATCCTTCCCGAAAATCCCCAACTTTAACCTTGTGAAAAAAAAAAGCTCGCAGATTGAACTATCTCAGCAGTTCCCAGCATGTCTAAGCTGACAGAATGTCTTCATAGCAGTTCAGGGCTCCTCAGTGCCCATGAATCCCGAATCCGTGCGTCATCCCAGAGTTTGACACACGAGTGTGCGCAGCAACACACACACTGCACACGAACGTACTCTCTGGTGAGAAGCAGGGGGCCAATTATGTGCTACTATGACAGGAAACGGCTGTAGGCAAGTCAGTGTCCCCCCAGGCAGGCCACAGTGCAGCCGACACACTGCCAGCATGTCCACCGACTGTCACAGGCTTCTTCTGATACCTCAGTACAGGAAACAAAGGCACAATGGAAACCTTAAAGCTGTTGTGAATGATATGTTGGTGCTGTTTTTTCTTAGGAGACTCTATAATAAGATCATATTGAACTGCGCTGCACTGTGCTCACTCGCCCACTCACTGTCTTTATTGAGATATATATAAAAAAAAATTTAAAAAAACACAAATTAGTTCATGTTTTCTCATGAGAACCTCGTCCCTCAGGCTCAAATCGGGGCCAGAATTTGTGAAGCAGATCCAATTTATTCAAAAAAAAATTCAGAAAAAGGTCTGACCTCCATAGACTTTCGACAAAAAAGCAAACTTTTTGCAGGTTTAAGCAGAATTTTCAAGTACTGACACCAAAATCTGATGCAAAATAAGAACTAAAATGATGTCAAACCACCAACTAAAAGTGGGCCTCCATGTTTTTGGTATCATTCATACTGCAGAGGTAATTTAATTAAAGCTCTTACAGTTGCAGTCTCAAACTTGTGAGATGTAAATCATTAACTTAAAACACAGAATATCCCATAAAAACATTCTGAGTTATGATAAAATGCCATGCTTCACCCATGATTCATTGTGAACAATAATCCCATTTATAGCTTATTGCTCCACTAACAACATATTTAGTAGCATGTAGTGTATTTCTGTCATTAAACCCACAGCTCTGTCCTGCTCTCTGTCTCCATCACACTTGGAGTTTTGATTTTGAAATGATGTTCTACTTTAAAAAGATAAAACAATCTTTTAAAGTTTTAAAGTCTGTGCATGTTTCTGCTCATTGATCGACTTGTTGGCCTCTGATCATGTCGACCGTCCTGCTTCTCAGTCTGATCGGCTCCTGTCGATTCTTGCAAGAACAGGTCGTATTTTCTTGTTATTCTGACTCTTCGAAAGCTTAAATGAAAATTTGAAGGTTAATTTAAGTAGCAGAAGTGGAATTAAACGAAAGCTTAAGACAAGCACACAGACGGATTTATATACTGTATATTGAAAACGATGATTTTCTTTGAAATGCAGCGAATTGAAGGCTTTGGTTTGACAAGACGCCTCATTGCTTTTTAAATGCGCACACGTGTCCGCGCTGTGCTCGTTCTTAACGCATCTCAGCCGTGATACTGCAGAATGCAGATTAGTGCCACACACGGGAACAGAAGGTGCTTTATTGTGTGAGTAACTGCATTTTGACATCAACTCAAGTGTTGGGAACGACGCCAAGACGTGAGGCGGCAACAAGTGAGCGTGCTCAAAATCCCGTCCGCCCCCCCCTTGCCTAATTATCTTTACATGCCAGAGAAAATAAATTACCTTCCTACTCAAGATTAATAATATTGCATTGTGGGGTTCTTGGCCATATGTTGTGGAATAATGAATAGTAAGAGAGACTATTGGCTCTGGATTAACTGCAAAACTTCTTTGAACCTCAAAATAGCTCTCTAACGTTTTCACAATGGTTCAATGATGCAGATTTGCACATGTTGTAGCTCATGTGAGGCTTCATACTGTCACAAATGAGCTGTTTGTAATGTGCAGTGCATTTCCAGGTTCATCTCTGCAGCTCTGTGTTTCTCTCATATCTGCTGCCAAGTGGTCAAACAGGCAATTCGACATTATGTTCATATATTTTCAGTAAAGTCATAATAACAAATGGCAGCATAAACGTTTTAAGCTCAGAATTCAGAGTGCAAAACGTTCTCTCTCTCTCCGCCTGGTTTGCACCAGCATCCAGGGTGAAATCCCTGCTAAATATGGCAAAAAAAATACCAATTTCTTAACTCACAGTAGACTCAAAAGCCCAGAATGCACTACAGCCACCCCTCACCTTTTTCTCGAGCGGAGAAAACCTCTCCTCCTCCACCTTTGCTTACTCTGCTGCTCCGTCCACCCACACGTTCGGTACAAACCCACAGCTGAAAACAAGACATTCAAGCTAAACCTTTAAACGCTGCCAACCACGTAGGGATTTATTACGAGGAGGAAAACTGAGCAGAGGATGCAAAGTTGATGAAAAATAAAAAGTTACAGTGCAATTTTAGCATCTCTCAAACAGTAGATACTGATGGTTTTTTAACTCTGCAAAACTGAACAGCACAACTTTTAAAAACTCTTCCTGGATTAAAAAAAACAGTATTTGAAATAAAAGAGACTGCACTTGCTTAGACTGCAGGAAACAAGTAAAGAAAATGATGCCACCGTGTTTTTTTTTTTTGTTTTTTTTTTTTGCTAAAATCAGCATTTCACAGCTCATTATGTTTGGATCTCTCATAATTTGGCTGTAACCTCATAAGGGTTGTTGTAAATACAGGGCAAGTCAACAAACAGAATACTTTAGCGCCCCAGTTTATGTGAGGATATTGTCGTGCGTGGACCCAACTCATTGCAGCACAACTCCAATCCCCACAGTATGAAAGCAATACTTGCCGTTTTCCCATGAAAGAAAGCCACTGAGTTTGAAAATAAAGGGGGCAATATCTCCCACTAATCTGACAGAGGTCAGTAACATATACACGAAGCTGAAAGGGGAAGAATCTCTTCAGTGGGCCGTTTCAAAGCGCTAACATTGTGCGCTCTGTGGACATTTTGCGAGTTTGTGCGATCAAAACTCAAATCTTTTGCACAGTCTTGTTTCTCAGAGACAAACAGTCCTCTTACAGCGGCACAAAGAGCTGCATACGTGCCTGACAGCTCCAGCGCCCCCCTTTTCCTTCATCTGTCACCACCGGCATAAAGTCTCCAGTCACTTAAACCACCCAGCTCGGAGAAACAGGGCACAGGCTTGTTCCTCTCCTGACCAATCACAGCCTTCCCTGTTTCTCCTCCGTCCCTTATGTCTATCTTTGTTTGCTAACCGTGCCTGCATCCTTTGCATCTTGTCTGGTTTGTGCCATGAAGCCCTCTGTGTGACCCCGACACACATGCACACACACACACACACACACACACACACGCTGCTTTCCTTATGAATGCATCCGTTCCTTCAGGTCAAACATCGGAGGCCATTGTGGTTATGTGCTTGTACGTTCCCCTGTCACAGACCCTGCAGAGCTCCACTGTGTGTTTATTCTCACTGCACTCTGCAGACCTCTATTGATTCAATATACCATCCTATAGTGTGCCCGGCTGCTCTTTCCAATAATAGAAATGTTTCTTGAGTGGTCTTCCAAGGCCAGCGTGGATGGCAGCTTCAACTCATTTATATGTGAACTTAATGCATTGTTGGCTGCCTGCAGGAAACTTCCTTCATTCCTTTAACGTCCTCACACTTAAATGCCATTAATGAATTCATGTGAATGCAGTGAGAGGCTGTTTTGCTCAAACTGGATATATATGATTGTTTTGGCCACTTGGGGGCAACAGAAATAAGTTCAGACCACGACACCGACATACTATCAGGTTCAAAGTTGTCATGGCATTTGTTAGGAGTCATTCTTAACTATGCAGTTGTTTTTTGGCTTCCTGTGTGCTCAAAAACAAAGTTGTAAATGTGGTGAGACTGAGCCAACAAACTAAAGTCTCTCTCTTTCTCTCTCTGTTCCTCTTTTCCAGCCTTTCCCACATGATCATGCTTGAGTTATTATGAACTTGGTGACTCTCTAACCACATTTAGGGACTTTGTAATTTTATTTTAAAAGCGACTAACAGGGACAAACTCCCCGGCTTTCACAGCTCTGTGACCAACAGTGTCGTGGTCTCACTTTCCTTCATCTTGTGTCGTTTGCAGCAAATGTGTCAATGATGATGATGATGTTTGGACAGGCAGGAGGACGTTTAGGATGTTGCTAAAGGAGTGGGAGCTCAGTTTTAGTGAAGAACTGGAAAAACTTCAAAACTTAACAAAAAGAATTTGCAAATACTTCATCCTTTGTTTCTTATTGGTCAGCTTTTTCTTTGACTAACTGTAAAAAACCATTCATACCAACAGCACAGACATACCTGAAGCACTGAACATCTTTTGAAACACTAGCTAAGTTAGCTGTTTTTAAAATCTCTCTTCCTCTCACTGTAATCAAGATCAGTTTGTCCTGCTTTGGATATTTTTGTCATAGAGCATATTGCAATTTGTGCTGCAGTTATTGTGTTTCTCACTGATTTATTCAGATTTTATGCATTAACCTCTTTGGATAAAGCTAAAGGGGTCAGTGGTCCATTTATGCTCCTTGTGATTGCTTCGCACATGGCCTGAAGTCAGAGAAGTTCATTTCCTTGAACGGTTCACTTTCTAAAAGACAGCGTGCGGCTGCAGGTGTCAAATAATAAAGTGTACAGATGTCAGATAAGACTGGAGAAGTGAAAACACAGGACTTCTCGCTTGAAGCGTCCTCGAGGAAAATGATAACCTCTTCTAAACTGGTCGCAGCTGGTTCAAATTTATACTTTCGAAACTATAGTTTTAGTGAGCAAAGGCCCTCTTGTTTTCAATTGCTGTTTTAGTGTGCTTATATCTATTTGGGCTTTTTTAAGTCCTTCTAGAAACATATATTTGTAGATTTCTCCGAGTGTGTCTTCCTGAGCTTTTGAGATGCTAAACAAGCAGGGATCATTACCCGAAGAAGACGTTTTCCTTGAACATCTCTCCCTGCGCTTGGAGCAGCTTTTGCATAGCTCTGCAGACACATCTGAGTGGGCGGCTGTGCAAACATCAGGACGTGGCAGGTCTCAGCCGCACAAATGACAGTCGCACATTTTCTTGCCGTGGGAGTCGCACACTCAACGCAATCCCAGTTACACTAATGCATCTCCGAACACAAAGGCAACACACAGTCACTCTGCTGACAGTCTGCCGCCCATCTTGACCTGATATGCTCACACTTAGCTCTCCCTTCAGCACTTAGCTCTCCATAGGCCACTTTAAACCACAGCTAACTGCAGTGCTAAGTTAGGTTAACTCTTCACATGCACGCCTTATATAACCAGGATCTGCTTCAATCTCAAGATTCCTGCTGTACTTTTGCCTGGATTGAATTGTCTTTTTGATAACATTACATATAAATCAACTTTTTGGAACATTTTTTAGAAAAATATCCATCTCTTATGGCTCACACAGTCACTTTAGCTTCCAATCAAGCTCTGAAGAACCTCCCCCAGTTCAAAATTCAGGCTTTTAATCGTGTTTACATGCACATATGGTGTTTTCAAATGTCTTAAAAACACTAAATATGCAGAGCAGTGCCACCTTTAAACTGCAGTGGACCAGTGACACTTGGCTTTTAAAAGAGTTTTTCTTTTTCCAATAAACTTTTGACAGAAATAATCAGAGGGTAAAGGTCTGTACATTGTGTGCTACATTTTGGCGATGTGGCTGTAATACATTCAATAAAAGGAAGAAGCATACTCTGACAGCTTTAAATATGACCCGACTGCAGCTTAACTCCATTTGCATCAAAGCAGCACCTGCTTACTCGCTGCCTAAAATGAAATATCCCAGATAACCATGAAACGTCGCATTTCATGGTTGTTCGCTGTTGTTTTGAATTCTACATTTTTACCTCAAAAGGTATCTTACTGCCTGCATGAAGGTCTTATGCATTGCATGTATAACTGGTAACCAGAAATAAAACTTGTGAACGTTATTTGCAGGGTTGTTGCCTCCTTGAATCAGATAGATACAAGTTTGATAAAAAAATGAGGCTGCAAACAGCTGAATTGGTTGCAGCTGCAGGCTGAGCGTTGAGACTCAGCGTGAAGAAGTTTGCTGTATAGATTTTGTAACCATTCTGTGGCTTTTTGTGCCGAGAAGACCTCAATCGATCCGCAGCTTCTTTTCTCACTTTCCTCAGCCAGACTGGTGAAAATTTCAGCCTTGTTTGCCAAAATGCAAGGAAGTCTTAAATGCCGCTTTGATTTGTCCTCTTAATGTCAAACGACCTGTTCTGCCTTAGAATTTCTCTAACGACGCTCCGACCTTGTACTTCCTCTTTCCGAGCGAGATTCTGCTGATACAGTCCGACCGTTTCATTCAGAGCAGCTCTGCCTCGGAGAAATGTTTAAATAACTCAGACTCCAATCCGTCAAATGTTTATTTTGAAACACACCTGCCAAGCCTCAGTCACTTTCTTTGCGCTTCAGTTTCTTTCAATTCGGAGATTCCTCCTTGCAGCACCTGACACACTGACAATCTGCACTGCACACGGAGGAGTAACTCACTGTAACTCCTCTACAAGAAATCTGTGCAGTTCATCTCGGCTGGGGAATAGTTGCATCAACGCAGCCAATACATCTCGCCAACTCAGCAACTCTGTGTTAAACTTGCAAACCTCTTTCATGCTTTAGTGCCCGTTTTTTTCAGCTTGTCGTGTCGTTTGATTTGGTCACACCCTTTGCCACCATTTTTCAGTTTGTTTTAACTCGAGATATCTTGCAATTTTTCTCATGTACAGTCTGTTTTCTTTTCTTCCAATTATCCTTTGTTTGTGTTTTTGTGATGTAGTTTTAATGCTCATATTCTTGAGCTCTGTTTGGTTTTATGCAAATGAAAAAACACTCGAACAGACTGTCACATCCACAGATAGAAAAAAACAAATCCATAAAGTACATATTGATGCATTCGGATGAGGTAATCCTTTATTGATGACCCGGAGAGGAAAATATTCACGCCTGATGTCCGTTCTGCGTTAAAGCCTGACTTAATACGAGTGGTGATTGATTAGTTCCTGGCCTGAGGTGGAAGAAGATGAGTAATAAAGCTCTTGTCACACGCATGTGAAGGTTAACTCTTTGAGTGATTACAGAGAACGTTTGAAATTAATCACCTCTGTGGGTATTTGAAAAAAAAAAAAGGCAAGTCAGCACTGTTTTAGAAAATGAGCAATATCAGCCTGCCTGCAGTCATCTGTGACGTCACCAAAGGAGGTCCACTAAAACATGAAGATAACATGAAGGGAAGGGATCCTTTTTTTGCAGAATGGTGAAGAAACGGGATGCAAAATGTCAACACTGCAGAAAAAGATGGCTGCACGAAGACACTGTGACTACCAGGACTCATAAGTACATAATATTATGCAGTAAAAGAGCTCTTATAACTGCACTTTCTGCATTTCTTATGGTATGTTTTTGATCTGTAAATGCACAGGAGCGTATGTCTAAGCTGCCTGCAGTTGCCTCTTTTGATTTTTTTCTCTAGATGCGGATACATGATGCATTACCTGCCCGAAAAACATGCAATTGCACCAGCAGAATAGAAACGGAGGCACAAATCGAGGCCTGTTGAGCTGTTTGTGAGACAGAGATAGTCTGGCTCTGGCTTTGGGGAAGGCGTCCTGTCGTGCAGATTGGTTCCAGTCTGCTAGAAAACCAATATGAAGTTTCGGGATAGTGATAGCCTAATAGAAAGGAAAGGAAAGTGTATTTGTGGTTAAAAGAGTGGCTTTTCCAAATCCCCCAAAGTCGGAGGCAAACTATGCATGCAAGGAGTGAGAGGACTTCATGCTGCACATTTCCTCTGGAGCTCAAACAACTGTACCTCCAAATGGCTTTTGAGCAAGGCATTGAACACCTGGAGGCAGATACTGGAGACTGCAGCACCTTCCTCTCTCTCTGCAGGAGCTCTGCCAGGCTGTCACTGCGAATGAACGCGTGTTGTTAGTCAACCTGCCCACTTAAATGAGGCTTAAAGAGTGGCAGCGGACTGTCAAGTTCAACTTTCTTACAGACGAGTAGTTTATTAGTTGGGCTAATGCGTTTCTTGCTGATAAGCTATTCTGTCCACCGGAGAAAAGGGCAGCCGGAGAGCAGCAGCGATAATACACTTTGTACTTAGTGAGGTGTCCTGATGAGGTGATTATGCTTCCCACCTTCCACCAGCCTTCAACTTTGACTCATTTTAACCATCAACACGATGTTTTCTGACCTCTATCAGGCAGATTTTATTGCCTAAAGTGAATTAGACTTGAACCACAATGGCGACAGACAGGAAAAAGTACGTATGAGCGATGTAAATTTAGTCAGATAATACAAAAAAAGCAATGAGAAACGGAAGGTGATTTTCAGTATTTATTGATGTTAGAAACAGAGAGATTTTGGCTCTCGGTCTGCATCCATCTGAACCATCTTCACTGCACGTCGGCCCGTGGAGACCTGATTCCTCCACAGTCTGGACCCTGGAGCAGAGTCAGCAGGTTAAAAATGGTGGTGGAGGGGTGATGATGGGTTACATAATATTTGGTCTGAAAGCAGAACAAGTGGATCGCAGTGTTAAGGAGCATCACCCAAGACCGACTGGCTAATATGGGCAGAAAGATTACTGGTCAAACATTATGACTTGTACCTATTTGTAAATAATTATAAATGTAACTGCATGGTGACGTAAAAGCATAGTGAGCAAACCAGAGATATCCCATCAGACAAAGCATGTGTTTTGAAAGCCACTTCTAACCTACTCTGTCATGTAGTTTTGTGATGCTTACTACATGTTTTTAATTAGGTGTTGGCTCTCTCAAGGGGCTCATCATAATTAGTTTATAATCAATGTAGCAGAAAACTTATTATAATGTCTCCTTTCATGATACAGTGTTTCCCAGCTCCTGATATCCAAAGTGTCTCCCTGCTGAACTTTTCACGAGTGTGTGATGTGTTCGAGAGCGGTCACTGTGTTGTTTTAAAGGTCATGAGTCACAAACACATGACATTTGTGTGTGTTTGTTTGTGCAGAGCGACGTCCCCTCGGACTGTTTCATTCACAAGCTCGCAGGGCAAATCTAGCACCCGTGATCAAAGATCCCGGACAAACCGGGAATGTCAGCTAGCTTCACGTCCTCCACACAGCTGTTCCTCTGAGTATCGCCAGCCCGGCGAACCCGTCACCGCCTCAGCTCGTCCGACCGTCAGTCCGGCCCTGCTGGCTGTCTGTCAGTCCGGAGAAGACGGAGAGATAAGCGGTGACTCCAGCATATGCCCTGCGTTACCATGCATCTCCAGACAGCCCTGAGACTCTGAGACTAACGTGCATTATCCATGTTTATACCACAGAAAAGGGCACAAGTTGGAGAAGGTCAGGACAGTATGTGGCCTGATGAAAGTGTCACTCTGGGGAAATATCATCGCTGCGTCGGTGGAGGGTCAAAAATGTCGGCTGGCAAATTCGTTCTAATAGCCTTAACTTGCGGAGATAATGTGTGAGGAGGCAGTGGGATCGGGGGAAGGAGGGTGGACTACAAACGCAGGGAATCATAAATCTTTCCTTTGATCACAGATAAAGATGTGGGTGGATTTGTTGTCTCTGCCAGCAAGCCTCTGGAAGTGTGTCATGTCATTTGCCGCATGCCTCCCTCCTCCTGACAATCACTTCTCAGGCGGTCTTGTCATTGTTATCTTCTCCTCTACGAATAAAACGGATGAGACTATCTTTTAAGAAGGGTGATGTCAAAACAACACTCTTTTCATGTTACTCCTGTAGCTTTGACCTTTTGATGAGCTTCGGGTTCCTTTTGTTGAGATCCTGATGAGACCTTCAGGATTCTTCATCCTTTTATCCAAACTCTTCCCACGCTAACAAAGTGCAACGTCAAAGGCTGCGCTTGTGATGAATTCTTCACAACTGCAGCAAGAAGTGAAGCGAGTGGACACCGGCCTCATGACAAATCCTGCCGTGAGTGAAGCTTGAGGGCTTCGCTGTCAGAGATGCCATAATGAGCAGAGGAGGCACATGGTTTTTTTTCCTGGTGCTGCTGCATTTCTGACCATTTATCTGCAGGAAAGACTTCGGCTTGTGTCCATCAAGCTGCATCAAGTCACAGTAGCAAGAAGTCTGAGATGCAAACGCACGTTTAAATGGTCAAATGGCACATTATTGTGTTTTTTAAATAATGAAAATGGCGTGAGTTCTTGATCCGGCATGTTTTTCACATCATAGTCAATTTCTTTGTCATTTTGCTCAACACAGTCAAAGACTAAAGGCATGTTTTACAACTGGAAAGCTAAAAACAAGAAAGCATGACCTTTAACTGCACAGCAGACTAGTACAACATCTCTGACCTGTGTGTCAATACAAAGAGTTTAATGCTAATTCATTCATTTTTATTTGCATTCCTCCGAACATTTTTTTTTCTTTCATCTGTTATGACATGTGGACGGTTTCCTCTGCGCTTGTAGTATTTAAATCTCTCTGTGTTGCAGGAACCAGCACTCTGCTGTATGCTGCTTTGCCATGAGCCCGAGATAATCTACAAGACTTAATAATGCATCTGTCTTGTTAGTGTTCCACTCACAGTCATATTTTCCTGTAAGAGAAAAGGGCAAATTCTTGCAGTGCCATATGCTCAAGGATCACACGGAGAAGCATAGCGAAGACAGTAACCATTACGATCATATTAGATTCCATTATAGTTTGTCTGATGAGGCACTCAGGGCCACAAGCTGCAATTAAACTCTAAATAAAATATTATTTTCCAGCCTCTGTGTGTGTGCAGTGGGAGGAATCCAAATTCTTTTAGTAATGCCTCATTTAGAATCCACAGTTTTCCCATTTGGGCACTTGGACTCATTTAGGACTGCGACACCCATCCTGTAGCTGCAGTCTTCAGCAGTAAAGCCCAGTGTGGCGGATTGCAGGCCTCATTTAAGGTTGGACAATAGCCGCTGTGTGTGTGTGTTTGTGTGTGTGTTTGTGTGTTTGTGTGCATGCAGCATAGCAGAATGGCTTATTACTTCCTGCCTTTTTTTAGACATCAGCAATGTTGTGTAGACAAATAGGTGTATTAAGCAAAAGACACCGGCTTGATTACACGGATCCATATGGCGGAGTGATCAATGCTCGCTTTGATGCTACCTGACCCGGAGAGTTCATCACTGCGGCTGACCTTTCCCTCGCTCCACGAGTCACGCTCCTCGAACTGTTCGTTCTCATCAGGCCTTCAGTTTGTTATGTCCGTCCACGGCGGCGAAACGGCCGGATAGATTAGTGAGCACGGCGGCGAGGAGCATCGCTCAAATGAAGAACTACATCACACCGTCACAGCTTGTGGCAGAAAACCTAATTTAATCAAACGTCCGTAATGATTACGGGCTCAGATTGCCTTGTCTCGTACTAACTTCATAATCAAATGAAACATTACAACTGTCATTTTTTGGCGAATTTATGTTAATTTGAATATTTCTCATTATCTCTTTGACTTTGTATCTAATATTTATGAACCAGACGTTTTCCTTTCTTGACATTTTGAAGTCCTCGGCGTTCGACTAACATATACCCCCACACACTGCCATCATTAAGTTTGTCCAACTCGCATTTGCATGTGGCTCTGATGCCATTATTCGCAATCACTGTTTCAGTTGAGTATAAATGTCAAGAGCACTCCTTAAAGCCCAGCACAGCGGGCGCCAGAACAAAAATGCCCCACTGAGCCAATCTGGACTTTTCTTAGCAATTTCCCCGTTAATGACCACAATCACAGTCGGAGGGCAGAATGTAAAATGTGTGGTTGATGTTAAAGCGCGAACGCAGTCACAGTTGTTTCACTGCTGTGGATCAGAGGCGTGTTGACACCTGCGAGTGGGCAGTTTGATTTTGCATTAAGAAAAATGTTCCTGTCGGCAGATGAATTCGGCTCAGCGAAGCGGCTGAAATGTGTTAAGTGGAAATCTGGACTGTCTTCGTCGCTTGATCAGGATCCTCATCTGAGGTTTTCCATGTTGAATGTGTGATGATACCAACTGTGACTGATCAATTACATGCAGCAGGGCCATGGGTGTGATAGGTATGAGGGGTAATTGATAAGTTCATTGCAAAAGGTGGGAAGAGTCAGTTTTAGAAGAACTTAGCACATTTATCTTTTTACTTCTGCCTCCTTCTACATTTGTACACTTGAACCAGCAGTCAGAGAGCAAACTGATCACTTCTGTGAAGAAATCGTCTTCTTGGACCGACAGAAAGGGATCAACAGCAGTAATGATGTCATCGTTACTGTCAAAATGGTGACCACTGAGCCTTTTATGATGAAATCCAGTTCAGTGAAAGTTTTCTGATTAAATTTTGCTCAATCGGAGGGACGGATAAAAAACATTAATTTCATCTACCAAATGTTTTCTTCTTTTTTTTGTCACATTTTACATTGCAATCCTGTTTTAAACATTTAAGAAACACAACTCTGGCAAAAACTGCATAAATCGCAGTTGAAGCTTCCATTAATTTTCCAAAAAACTCAACTTAAAATACAAATCGGTGAGGAAGTACATGTGTTTACTTGAAAAAAAATGGGATTTTCTGCTGGACTTTTGTTTGTACTGACTTTACTTTCTTCATAATTGATAAAAAATAAGAGGTAAAACTGATCAAAATGCTCAGATTGACAAAATACTGGAACTCACCTCTACACTTTTAGTATCCTGAACTTGTTCTCAGGTGTCAGTCTCCAGCTGTAAATCACAGTTTACGTACATACCATCATACATGTAAACCCATCCATACAGCCAACACTTGATTCCTCTCAGCATCGCCCGTTCTGCAGGTTGAATCAGTGTGTGGCCTGAGCTCAAACCTCTCATCGCCTCCACTCTTCTCTGTGTGGCGGCATCGTGGAGGTGAATCCTCTGCTGCCGGGAAACAGAATAAAACAATGGAGTCAGTGAGACATAGCAAGGCTAATGGATTCACCGCCGCCTCTTCCCCACCTCCCCACCTTTGCTTTTCATGTGCAAAAGTATTCATCGAGTCTTGATGGCGCCACCCATGCATGACACTGATTCATTTAAACTGTCCCCGTTAAAAAATAAAATAAAATGAAATGAAAAATAGAGAATCTTTCACATAACCTGCAGAGTTGGCAGAAAACAATCCAGTGAGGTTTGTATTGAATCAGCATTTTTATCTCGAGATGGTGCAAATGTTTGTTTACCGTCTTAATGCGCCGCGTTTCGGCTCTTCTGTGGTTTTGGTTGAATTTCGACGGTGATGATTTTATTCAGCGTTACGTCCTTCGCTGTTTTAAACTGTCTCCTTTTTTTTTTTTTACCTGTCGACATCGCAGTCGGCAAGTAAATAAAACAGTTTGAGAGCCGAGCGGTTTTGTTGACGCCACAAAACAGAATTTTAACGACCATCAAAACTTTATTCAACATTTTTTTTAGAAAAAATAAAAATCTTTCTTTTTTTCTGTATTTTTTCAATAATAAAACTTTACACAGAATTCTTAAGTTGTGCTCTGAATCAGCTCTAAGTTAAATTATGGATGAGGACCAGGACACGGGGCTAAAATCCTGCTGTGGGTTTAAACTGCATCTAGTTAGAGAAAAAACTAAAGCTGGAAAGATTTACGAACAGAAGATGTTTCACTGTTAACGCAGGACTCTGTTGATGTGTTTATAGTTTCTTTATTAAGCTTCATGAGGTGTGCAAAGTTGAGAGTTGTCCTTTTTTACCTTCGCTTCAGCTTTAACCAATCAAAGGCAACTTTATCTACAGTCTTGTCAGGGTTTTTCAAAATAAAACTCAGCCATCAGCAAAAAGCAGAGATGAAGATTGCTGAAATGTAAATGTGCTGACAAAAGGAAATGTTAGAATGGCTTGTAAAACAGCATTTTGATGCTAAAACATACAAACTTAGACAGAAAAATGGACTGTTTGGATTTAAATAGATACTTCTGCACAATAAGCAAACAAAAAAACTACTGAAAAGCCAGAAAATGATATAAAAACCTCAAAACAACCTAAAAAAATTACAGACCAGCCTTTAAGCTCTGCTTTCTGTTTGAAGATGAATGTAATTCAGTAACTTTTGGACGTATTTGAAGGGAGAGCGGCTCTTTGTTGTCGTGACTGAAGTGCCTGTTTTTTCAACACATTAACTTTTCATCTACTCCTCGAATGTTTTACCTACCGTGCAGCTTTTGTAATGGAGAAGTCTGAGATGATTTTTACAGCTTTTTCAAAAATGTGCCAAGCCAAGAGTCCGCTGTATTCACAGACAGTTTGGGTTGTTTTCACGCAGTGAGAATAAATTGCTTTTTACTTCCCTTGAGCTGAATATAAACGGACACATTATTCAATTTGACTTGCTTTATAATATTCAATGACCTAAAATACAGTGAGGCTGGCAGGGTAATTTGATAACTTGCCACATACATCAAAAACTGATACGTTAAATATTCTATTTTGTGTAGTTAAGCAGCAAAAATGTGCTTCACTGGGCTTTTTTTTTCAGCTCAGGTTGTATTGTGGCTAAATTGGTTCGATACAGAGGCTGTGTGGCCCCTCCGCTTCCTCGCTTTGCTTTGATGACACCTAAGATTAAACGGTAACTGTTGGCTGAAATTCAAAGCTCTGCAGTTTAGAGGCTGAACAGCAAACCTGCTGTATGTGACACAATTAGCTGCTTTTTGCCAAAGTTTTTACATTTACGTTTCACTCAGTTGTCCAATATCAGTCATGCTCATGGATCAATTAAGATTTTCTCTGCTAAGATTCATAATATAACCGTCTGGAGTGTGTATACAGACAGTAACACATGTGTGTATGCTGCTTTATAGCAGATGTTGCCCTCCAGCCGTCTGACCTCATTTCACCTGATATGTTTCACTGCTGACGAGCTGATTGAATACAAAAAAAAAAAGCCCTTCTCATTTAAATTGCAATTATTTTCTCGTCCCCACGATTGTCAGGCTGTGTATAAAAAGGACTGAAATCCCTACACCATTTGTCTCATGTGGATCATATTAAAAAGTCAGCGTACGGAGCCACTACACTGAAAAATGTGTCACTGGCCCACTTCTTGTGACTGGAATAATGAGTTCACAGTACAGGAAGGTGTGCTGGTTCATTTTAGACAGGTGCTTCCCTGTAAAGAACGATAAGGTTGCTATTATGTTATTGCACTGAATGAAATACACATATTTCTGTATTAACCTGATCGAGTTAAATACAGCTAAGTGCATGGTCAATTATATTGATCTCCTTTCTCGAGACTGTTCTGCAAATTAGAGCTCAGGTAAAGCTGAAAAAACTCAAATCCCATTAGTCATCATTAAGATTGCTTGATTAGGTTTTGTTTAATCCCTTTTCTGCCTATTAAAAGATCAATTTCTTGAAATTGGGATTGATAGATACAGAGTGAACATATAAATTCTTTCCGTCCACCATTTTAAACATGAACAAAGCTGTGAACTTTGTAAAATGATTATTAAATGGGCGTTCTGCATCACAAATGTATTAATAACTAGTCCTCTTCCTATCAGGTGAGCGTGCACACTTGCACATCTGTCGTTGTGCAGCAGCTTGAATTTGTTGTTCGAACCGGAGAATTAAAGTGTGGTTTCAGTTTATCATTCCCCTGTGCAACAGCCCTGTTTCTCTGGTGCATTAAAAGTCACAAGAGTGGAACAAATGGCACAGTTTCCACAATCATTCCGTATTAATGAGTCTCTCCTGCAAAGAAATGCAAATTTCCAAACGCTAGATTGCTTGCTAAAACAGGACTGAGGGAGAAGGAGAAAAAAAAAGAAACAACAACATTTCTTTCAGCCATTTTAGAAACAGGCTTAACATGCCTTGCTCTGGTATTACTCAGTTCCACAGAATGCTTTCCCTTCATAATGGGAGCCTTATTGGCTTTGGGGTGTCGGAGCAACGGGTTAGTATGTGGAAAATCTGCACGATTTGGCATTCGTGCCATTGTGCAATGCGACGAAGTTACGGGTCTTCTTGTTGGCTGCACTTTGATATCATTGCGATGTTATGTGGAACTTCTAGTCTCATAAAAAAAAGAGCAAGAAGGTCAAATATTTTGTGGACAAAAACAGAAACTCAATGGAATGAAGGCTATTTTTTACATATATGATAATTGCTACCAGTAACACACACTGTGCAATCTTTGTATTGGTTTAATCACATTAAAACACTGTAATTCTGATCATTTAAACTTATAATTAAAGGGCCTTTCGTATTTTACGGGATTTGAGATGGATAGATCTCAGGTTTACCTAATGAACTGAGTGATAACATTTAATTTAATATCAATTATTATGCTTATTTTATCTAAATTGTGATACAAGACCAGAAATTGTCCCAGATATTGGGTTTTATTACATGCATTACAATGAATTTGTGTAATTATCTTAACTCACAAAACTGTTCTTGCTGCTCTAATATTTACCTTGAAGCTCTCAGTCATTATTCACATTCACACATGTAATTTTAATTAGTTGTTTTTTTAATAAAACTGTTGTTTTGTCTTGATTGCAGCTTTACCTTATAAATGAATGTTAGAAGAGAAGAAAATAAAACCTCGCTGTTCACCAAGGTGGAAATTTGTCTTCGGCTCACTAAACTCATAAAACAGCATCATAAAACCAGACAAGCAGTTAGTAAAACAAACAAACAAACAGGCCAACACTCATTTAAAACTCTCCATGTCATGTCTTTGGTATAAATCTCATCAATTACTTGTAGAGTTCACAGTGTTTATGGACAAATAACTTTTTAAATACATCTTAAGTTGTCACAAGGAAGTTTGCAGCGACTCCTGGAGCTTCAGGACTCAAACTGGCCAAAAAAGAAAGGATGAGAGCTCTGCAGGTTACTTCCGGCCTTCTTCCTCATCCTTTGGGTAAAATGTTTATAATGTTAACCATCAGTTTTGCTTATTTTGCTTAAGTTTATTCTAAAATCTGCAGTTTCAGTGGCTGCACAAGTCAGGAAGGTGAGAAACACTCCACAGTAGTTTTGTGCACTCGTTCTAAAGTTTGTTCACTGGTACATTTAAGTCCACTTAAATACTGAAATATAAATCAAGCATCACCATTCAGCCTTAAAATAGGGATATAATTTTAGGTCCACATTGGCCAGCCTTATTCCCAAGAAACAAAAACCAAAAAGAAACAGGAGGAAAGAAAGCCAGAAAAAGAAACAAGACAAAATAGCAGCCGATGACTTTGATGCTGAACTTTTTAGAGGGCGGCCAGCCAGCAGTTCATGCTTTCATTTCTTATTTATTATGGAGAATACTGCTGTGTCAGTGTGTGCATGTGTCTGCGAGAGACGCAGCCCCAGCTGCTGTCGACTCTATGTCGGGCATCCAGATCTCAACGAGGACCTGGCCCGTACCCCAGAGATGCATGATGGGTGAGACAGAGATGTTTGATGTAAACTGTCACATCGCCCTGCTTGCGTCGACCACATAATGCGCCACCAGTTGGGAAGAAACAAGCACAGCCCTTATTAAATAAAAAGGGGCCACTTTTCCTCATGCACTGATTAACCTTGAGCTGCCGTCCGTCGGGGCGACACAGCGGGTTTCTTCACCTTTGAATAATGACGAACCCACTTTAGAGGGAAAGCCCCGAAACACAAAACCCAGCGTGCGTTTGTGTAGTTAAAAGGCACCGCACAAGAAGGTCGTCAGTCTAGCTCTCTGATGCTGTGACCTTTTTATTGGCTCGGTGAAACCGACGACGCCAGAAGCAGCAAACGATACAAGCGGGGAGGCGACTGGAAAATGTGTCACTTGGCATTTGTCCATTAGTCAACAAATCAGCACACGGCACAGGATGGATCACTAATGCGGGATTTGTGGCCCTGCGTGGCACCGTGTAATCCGGCGCCGGCGCTGTTTTCCTCACCTGTTCATTAGCAGAAGACAGGGGCTCGTCCCATCCCCCCCATCCCATCGCTGCCTCTCCTTTTCCTCAGCAACATCACTGGCTGCTGTGAACCCGAATGCTGAGTGCAGGAAACAACAACTGGGGCTTATTGCCACAGGAAGTGCAAACATGCTATAAGCTAATCCGTGCAGGAGAACTGTGCTGCCCACCGGACAGATGGGCCTCGCATGTACACGTGCATGTGCATGTGCATGCGCATGCGAGTGTGCATGTGAGCAAACAAAGCAGGCTTGCGGTGCATTCGCAGTCTTCGCAGTGTTTGGCTTGCTCTCATGCTAGCGGATTATTGAAGATTTACATGGCACTGTAATAAGCAAGTCCTTTACCTTGGGACCTTTTTTAATCTTAATTAATTTCTGATAATTCCTCATTAACATTGCAGACATAAGGGCTCAATAGCATAGAAACAGCCGCGCTAAGGCCACAAACTCTGCCCACGAGGAGAGAAAAAACACAGGAATTGATGAATATTATGAAAAAGGAGAGTGTGAGATGATGTGATGGTGCGAGTGTTTTTATTGTGCATGTGCTGTGAAGGAGGCAGAGACGCAAAAAAATTAATAATAATAAGACAATTAAACATTATTCCTGCCTGCCCTCTTTTTCTCTCCCCATCTTATTTGACTTGACCTTGCAGATGTTCATTAGAGTCAAATGATTTGACAGCATCAGCTCACGTCGAGCATTCCTACCCAGAGTCCTCCTCTCCCTAGCAGGTAGTTGAGTAATGACTAATGCCTCTGCATGACATAATGGAATGGCGTTTTTTTAAACAGCGAGAAAAGGAAGAGGGAGAAGGCAGAAAGAGACACTCTGGTCGATTAATAATTCATGCTCTGCAGATGATCTGTGAATAGCAGTGGTAAACAGGCTTTTATGGCTTTTAAATCAGCTATATTACACTCCTGCACGGGAAAAGAAAATGACCAATGACTCCATTGTTGGTGCAATTTCGATTCAAGTTGTTGTGGCGAGCAGAAAAAAAATGAGTCGTCTCATGAATGGGAGGCTCGACGTTGTTATGATATTTGCTTGGAATGCCTCCCATTTCTGTAGACGAGGGGAATATTGTAAGTGGTGCACCATTAGGCACCAGAATCCTTTGCTGCTTCCGCAATAACCCCCCCTTTTGATGATTGATCATGTGGAAATAAGTCTGTGGTGTGACAGGCATCGATTTAATGGTAATTGTATTGTTTTTCCATGAGGAAACCTCCATCAGAGAAGTAATATGGGGAAGAAATGAGTTTAGGCCACGCAACACAGTGCGCATTATGTAGATGTGCTGGATATGAAAAGGAATCGTGCAGCATTTCCTCTTGTCTCGTACTTATTTCCGCGGCAGTTTATACGCCGGCTAGCTTGTTTTTGGTCACGCGTGGTGGCGAGATCCATCACCCTGCTGCCAAAATGGTACTGAAGGCTGTTTTGTACTTGCAAACCCCCCCACTCCTCCACCTCCTCTTCTCAACACTCCTCTAAGTTATTTTTAATTTGTGGTAGCAGCCCCCAACCCCCCCTCCACCACCACCACCACCAACCACATTTCTCCTCCCTTCTTTTTTTCCTTCATCTTCCCTCCTTAATAAGAACATGCAATGTGTGAATTTTTTATAATGTTATATAAGAAGCCCCGGCACCCCCAGAGACCCATGTCCTGGTTCTGGTGTGTTCAAAACAAGCACACGAGAGGAAGAGAGCAGAAAAGAGATAGAAAAGAGGTGGTGGTGGTGGTGGAGGAGGAGGGAGGGAGGAGGGAGGATAAAAGTTAAGAAGGGGTTTCAGAGAGATGGAGAGGACTTGAGAGGAGGAGGAGGAGAGCGGAAGGAAGAGGAGAAAGAGGAGAAAGAGGGGGAAAAATAAGAGGAGCAGGCGAGGAGAGAGGATTAAATGAAAGCAGGAGAGAATGCATGCGGTAGAGGAGCCTGTGGGGGGAGATCTTCCCATTAAGAGGCACAGTGCTCGGCTCTCTGATCTCCGAGTTGTGTCGTGATGCCAGACAAGAATACTCCAGGGCGACAACCGCTGCCACCAGAGAAACAGCTCCTCAGCGACTGATATACAAACACTGTGCACAGCTATAGCGAGGAGAGGGAGGGGACGCAAGGCGAGCCAAAAAAAAAAGGGGGAGGCTGAAGGAGAGGGAGAGAGGAAGAAAATAGGAAAGGAGGAGGGGGATGAGACAGGAGGCGATAAGACCACAGCATCGTGTGAAAAGCTGTCTCAAAGTGCGACAGCAGCACACAAACTTTTTGGTTTTTGCACAAAGATCCTTCGCAGGTCGAACGTGGTAAAATGCAAATGCTGTGCATAATGTTACACTGATTGTAAACAGAGCAGGAAAAGTGTGTGATATATTGAATATTACCTGCATATGTAACAATTTTAGACCTCAGGTTTGAGATTTTTGCACATCAAGAAGGTCAAAGTTCCTGTACGAGGGGGTTTTGGTTGTGTTGTTGTTGCTTGTGCGTCAAAGTCACTTCTAGCTTTTTTATTTGTTCCATAAAAATCCATTGTTGTCCATTAACTTTTAAAAAAAACATTAATGAGTTAGACTTCTCCACTGGGTGACATATTCCTTTATTTGCAGCACCAGGGGCACTGTAGTTTATTTTGAGCCAATCCCACATCCACTGTCCTCTGCTGTACGCACACACTAAAGCACCAAATGCGCATTATTACGCAGCTGAAAATAGTTCCCAACTAAAGCAGTTGATCCATAGGGACCTCTTCTCAAAATAGTAAAAAAAAAAGGAGAGAAAAAAGAATATTAAAGCACAAAGTTTGCTTCAAAATCTGATTTGATCTGGTTGAAAATATTATTTGCAATGCATAAACAGATCTGCAGTTTCTGTTCTTTTTTTCTCTGCTCGGATAACTTAACTTAAACTCCAGCAGCATAATCCTCCTCTTTTCTACACATTTTTCTTAGAGGACCATGTTTAATTTAAACCAGTGGGAGAAACGTCGTCTTGCAGGAGCAAAACAAACCAAACTTCAGCATGTGGGAACACTAAATAAAAAAAAACACAATGTAGACGAACAAATTAGATTAAAAATCATGTTAGTTAGTTTTATTTTTACTGAAATAGGCAAGAAATTAAACAGGAAATCTCATCTTTTATTCCATTTCTGCTTCTTTTTTTCCTCCCATCCATCTATCCATCTACATAACCATCCTTATTATTTTAATATGATATTTCAGATACTGTTATGACTGTCTGAGCAGTGATATAGAAGCTACTCTGGGGACAGATAGGGAAAATATGTTCTCTCTTCTTAGAATATATCTGCCTTTTTGACAGAAAGATTAAGCATCTTTGACAGCTGGACTCCATTACCCAATATTGGGTTTTGGGCAAGCACTGACGGTAGATAAGTCATCTGACGAGCTCTGACACAGAGTCAGTTTGACTTTTTCCAGGTGTATTTCAATGCCCAAGAGTCCTGTCTTTCCCTCATGGTTTATAAATCTCCCCTCAGGAATATTTAATGTGAAAACGCAGCCCCATTTTTCTTGAAATATTGAGGTATTTCTGCTCTCTAAGACCCTGCGAACCGCACGCCGTCAGCACGGCAGCCACAGGAAATAACACGATAAAAAACACTAATTTTATCATTTCACGTCAAATATAAAGGAAGTAATGAAGACAGGGTTAAATGATAAAGTGGCGGCGGCCTCGCCTTAGGGACCTTTTTTATTTTATTATTTGCCAGCTGACATTATCATGATCATTACGTCCATCCAGCCTGCATGATCCGCCCATGATTGCCCCGTTCCAGCTAATGAAACCGGCTCCACACGCCTTGATACCTGTCATCCTGCAAAAAAAAAAAACCCACTGCCTCAACATGATTGCCTGCGGTCCAAGTAATTTATTTGTTTATTTTCATTAACAGAAACATTAGGTCTCTTTTCTTACCGGATACAGCAAATACGTTAATGAACATGCCAGTTAAAATGAAGATGAAAGTACCAGTTAATTATCTCCTCGAACGTTCTGCAGGACAGATTAATTCCAGTAAAAAAAAGAAAAAGAAAAAGAAAAAAAAAAGGGAGAAGTCATTAACGCCGGCTCGACTTGTCAATGTGTTGATCTGAGAAGCTGTTTACGAGGTTCATAGGATGAGAGTGAGATTGAAATGTACTGCAGGACCTCATTACAGACTTCATACCCTAGTGAGGAACTTATTGGAGGGGAGAAGAAAAAAAAAAATGGTTTGTTGCTAAATTTGAATTCAATAAAACTGTTGTGTGACTCACTCCGAGTCTCGGCAGAAAGCAGCGTCCTGACCCGGCTACTTGGTTACACAGGAAATTGAAAAAGGTGCTTCTGTATCGCAAGTTTTAATGCGAGCAGCTGCTGAAGAAGAGAAGCAACAAATGGATCTCTGCAGGTTGAAAGCAGCCGCTCGAAGGTCGAACATGCACAGACACCTGAGCTAAACCTTTTACACACTACGACTGAGTACATCCAGTGTCACAGGAAGAGCTTTCATCCCTGTTATTGATCACAAAGGTATCGATAGAAGAAAGCAGCAAAAAATAAACACAAAAGAACACCTAAAAATCTTACTTAAACAAGTAACATGTA
The DNA here is from genome assembly GCA_029814765.1 of Acanthurus leucopareius. Lineage (NCBI taxonomy): Eukaryota > Metazoa > Chordata > Actinopteri > Acanthuriformes > Acanthuridae > Acanthurus > Acanthurus leucopareius. Next base: position 9,223,279 of record JAQMCX010000041.1, on the reverse strand, counting down.
AGATTTTCAGCATTAAAAACTGTATATTTTGTTGAGATGTGTGCTTACGTTATCCCAAATGTTCCCAAAAATGCTTAAATTCAGTGAAGTTTATCATTTTACTTAGGGGTGCTAGATAACTATCGGGCCGATAACAGGAAATTATGACGTCATTCCGATAAGTCCGATATCATGACGAATAGCCCAGGTAACATATATATTTTTGTCAGCACGGCGGCGCCTCGCTTCCACTGAGGCACGAATGACCTGCAGTGAATGCTGCGTTCAAGTGACATCGGCATAATCAGAAAAACTCTTTCTCACTGGGAAAAATCAAGAATATCCCTTCATGCCAGAAAACAAAGCGTTAACTCGGTCATAATTTTGGTAGTTGCTAACTTGAATTGATATTCGCAGTATTTTCCACATAAAAAAATAGAAACATGAACTTAAAAAGGCCGATGTTTGAGAGGCTTGCCAATAGTTTTTCATTGGAAAAAATAAATATCTCTTCATTTAAAGAGTCAAAACTGTTTTTGGTTTTGTTCATAGTATTGATGTCATGATCTTAGGTATATGTGTGTGTTATCGGTTATCGGTATCGGCCTTTAGGAGCTGAAAGTTATTGATATCGGTTTTAAAAAACAGTTATTGTGCATCCCTATTAAAACTGTTGCTTTATAACCGCTTTAAGTGAAAATAATCAACAGTAAGTGTCTCCTTTAGTCCTTCGTTCTAAGTTCCTTCCTGTTTCGTTCCATCAGGGTTCTTCGGGATGTGGACGTTTGGTCGTTCAAACAAACAGACCGGTTCTTCCTCCAAAAAGGTGACGGACGTCCCGAACATCAGGATGTTGGAGCTGACGGGCGATCTGATTGGACACTCAGGAGCAGTTCAGGTCTGACTGAATGATTTATAAACTTTTTTTAACTTTAAATCTTTAAATCACAGCCGTGTTTTAACGTTTCTTTCTCCTCTGGCGTCAGATGTTCGTGAGCTTCAGGGAAAACGGTTTGGTCACATGTTCGGCAGATCACCTGCTGATTCTGTGGAAGAACGGCGAGAGACAGTCTCACCTGCGCAGCCTGGCGTTGTTTCAGAAACTGGAGGAGAACGGAGGACTCTGACCTTTGACCTCTGACCTTTTTATTCTTCAGTCGCTGCCTTTTTAAAGATGTGACGTCGATGGTTAAAAGTTGTGTGATGATTGTTTGCATTTGTGTTGCCTTACGCAGTATTTACCTTCACATACCTCACACGTCTCAGCCACAGTTGCCATATTTAGTGTTTTGGTGCAGTGAGGTCGGACGTCTCACCTGTGAGGTCAGGAAGCCGGAGGATCAGCAGGTATTTTGTCGGCTGCTGCTGCCTCAGTCCTCTTCACTGCCTCATATTCGGAGTTTAATCCGGTTTCTCGGCTCTTTGTGGAGATTCAGGTGGTTTCCTTTTGTGTTTTTCTGCTAAAACCTTGTTGCATTACTGTGATCACTGGTTTTCCTGAGAGAGGAAACGTTGTTGCATCGACTTTATTCTAAATATTCTGCAGATTTTTGCTGTTTAGCTTCTCAGTTTGATTTTGCACAACTTTTCTCACCTTCATGTGTTAATTTGCACTGCTGTATTAATTTAAAAGAGAAATTATGTAGTTTATCTGCAAGAGTTTGATCACAAGATTGATACCACTTATGATCTGTCAGATAAATGTGAAGCTAATGCCAACAGCTAGTTAGCTTAGCTTAGCTTAGCACAAAGCAGGAAAACAGCTAGCCTTGTTCTGTTTGAAGGCTAACCAGCACCAGCAGCACATTAAACCCAGACTTACAGTATTTAAACTTCAGTTTTTGAACAAATTAAACCACATGAAGTTGATTTATGAGCTTTGCAGGTGTTGACAGGCTGATTTTGTAACTCTGACAGATGTATGCTGACTGTTTCCACCTGCTTCACGTCTTTAATTTAACCAGTGCTAACTATCTCTTAGCTGTAACTTTATATTTATCTTCTGATCAAACTCTTCATCAGAAAAGATCGAGTGTTTTCCTGTAAATGTGTTTGTGATTCATGTACAAACGTCATGTTTAAAGAATGCTTTAATCGTCTCTCACAATACATTTCTGTGACAGAAAACATCAAATTAAGACATTTTAATCCAGAGAGCAAACTAAATAAAACTTTCAAGCAAACATTTTTAGTGACTCTGATAAAAAGCTTTTTTTTTTCACTACTAAGCACGAGGCAGTACGTCTTCCCCCAAAAACACACACACATCACTTCTCATGGCCAATCAGGATGTTTGTTTCTTTGAAAAATAGTTTGTGTGTATACAACATCATCACTTCCTAATCATCGATTGGTTTATAAATGATACAAAACAACCTGGGATTGGCACGTCGCCTGCAGCCGCGGCCATCGGTGTCAGAAGTGAGAGAGGAAGTAGAAACCACCGCGAGTGATGAAGGCTCATCGATACGTAACAAGCAGTTCTGCCTCTGTGGACTCAGACGAGGCGTTTAAGCGACTCGTTCTCTCTGATCTGATCGATATCGTCACATTCGAGTCGCTGCTGCTGCTCAGAAAAAGGCATGTTCGTCTGACGCGTTGAATCTCTTTAAATCGTCTTTGTGAATAGAAATCTAAGCAAAAATATCTTCTCGTGAAACATTCAGAGGTGGAGCCACGTTTCAAGTCACAGTTTAAAAAAACTCAATCAGCCCTGCGACATTTAACAGCCAAGAAACAGAAAAGCTGCGAAAGCAAATTATGTAAAAACGCAACCAAAATATGATGAAGTGAATGAATATTTACAAAAAAACGCAGGTACATTAGGTAGTTTACAGTGTATTGCAACAACAGCAGACCTAAACACTAAGACGTGACGAAGATTAAGGCGTTAATTAAGACCTCTGTCATCAGTCGAACCAGCTCTGTCGCTTTGAAAACACCTGATCCAACTTCACCTGGTTCAGTTTCCGTCATTCAAAACCTCACAGACACAAAACATGAGAAGAGAAAAACGTCGGGACCTTTTTTTATGACAGAAATGTTGAACACTGACTCACCGAGTTCACTCGAACCTGAAGCCAAAGACTGTAAAACAACCTAAAGTCGGAATATTTTTTTAAAAATATCTTAAAACTCGTTATGGCTTTTTATTTGTTTTTAGAGACGAGTGGGAACCGTTTCAACCGAAAAATACTTCTGTTTCTTTAAAGATGATCAAAGAATAAGGCACCTGTACGGAGCTCTCTGTGCCTTTGGTTAACACGGTGATGTGCATCTCCTGCATTAACACACACACACACACACACACACACTCACACTCACAGCATCACGTCCTCCTGCTTCACTCATGAACATCGTTCAGATGGGACCAGAGGTCGTTAACACATGAGAAACGATAGTTTCACCAAAGCAGCTCAGCTAGTTTCTGGATTTCTGCAGATTTAACCTCATTTACAACCATGAATCCAATTTTCTTTATAAAATACTATCAAAGTGTTAAGTTTACTGTTAGAAAGAGAGCTTTTCAATACTGTTTTGGGGTTTAAATTTAAGGAAACTTCTCTTATTGATGCATTCAGGAAGTGATTATACTCTTTCAGGCGTTTCAAAGCAGTTTTCCTTTAGAAATATTGACTTTTAAAAACATTTTTTCTATTTTAGTTCAAAGTGTGGAGAGAATGTGTTTTCTGTGAATCCTATCTAACAAACCTTAGTGTACCAATACTGCAATGCTGTGATGCTGCCACCAGAGGGCAGACAAATCCCACATATCTCATCATCTAAAGGACTCTCTTTTAAAATCCGTTTCTCTTAATCTAAATAATTTAAAACCGTGTTTAGCTTTATTTGACCCTAATTGAGGGTGAAATGACTGAGAGGTGAAACGCAGCTGCAGGATTTTAAACAAAGTAAAAGTGGTTGAACAGAAACCACATGAGAGTCGGAGCTGATCGGAGTCAGAAACAAACAGACGCTGCAGCTGCTGTTTTTACAAACTGGACCTCAAACATGACGTGACGCTCGTCCGTCCGTCTGTCCGTCAGGCTGCTGGGAGGTGAAACACAGCGACTGTCTGCTGTAACAACAGAGCTGCAGGGTTCGCGCAGTACGACAGTCAGCATAACTTATTGTTTCGCCTGATTTATAGCTTCCTGTTTGGGTGCAAACGTCTACAGTGGGTGTCACAAAGCTCTGATGTTCCATATTTTTGACCTAAACAACCATAATACTGTGTTCTTCATCTGTTCTCTCCGTCGCCTGCTTTCTGAGGGCGCTGACGTAAAGGAAGTTGCCATGACAGTAGATTTTCGGGTGACATTTCACCAACAGCTACATGATCTTTAAATCCAACAATCATCACAGTTGCAGCTCGTCCACGTCGTCGTCAGGCTCCCTTCGATGCCTCCATGTGTGTGTTTGGACATTTAAAACCTGTCTGCTGGTTTGTTCTCCTTCTGATGCTTGGTTAACATCTCTGGAGCTCCTTCTGTTGAACAAGCTCCTCCTGTTCGGGGCTCGACAGGGACGTGGATCGCAAAGTATTTGGTCCCAGATATGAGTCAAAGTGTCCTTCACGCTGAGGTCCATCTCACAGGATGAATAATTACAGCTGAGCACCTTCACAAGTTGGAGATTTGAAAGGAAACACATTCATTTAGGAGCCTGAACTGATCCATCTTGGTGCTTTTAGCTTCGTTCTCCGTCTTTTTTCACCAAAACAACGATGGACAGATGCACGATGAACAGATTGCTTAAAGGAAACTGAGAAAAACTGTGAAAAAGCAACGAAAAGTAGCAGAAAGGAGCTCGAACTGAAAATGTCTTCATTAGCTAAAGTGCAGGTTTCTGGTGTGTTACACTGTGTGGTGCAGATTGTCAGGTGAGCCTTGAAGCTCACACAGGTGCTGTCAGGTGTTCCTGTCCGGGCCACAGGGTGGCAGCAGAGAGTCGACTGGGCCCTCAAATGACAACCTGTTCTCCGCTGGCAGATCATCATCTCTCCGCCAGGAACCACGAAAGAAAAGAGGCTGTGATTTGAGATGGAGACGGCGTCTCAGTGTCCGTCAGTCAGTGACGTCCGCCCTCAGAGTCCCAGCATGCCCGGCTTCGGGACCTGAACGTGTCCGCGGTCGCCTCTGAGGGCACAGAGCTCCGTCGAATCACAGCTGAAGAGACTAATTGTTCCACTGCAGGGCTGCTTTCAGTGTCCCGCCCTGCTCAGAGTGACGGACGAGGGGAGGCGACGACGACTCGGTCAGGAAGGAGGAGGAGGACGAAGACTCTTACACTTCATCTCGTCTAAGCCCTTCCAGTACTTGTAGTTCTCCGACAGGTGCTCCATGAGTCCAGGCAGGCTGGCGAAGGCTGAGGAGGAGACGCAGAACAGGTCAGTTTGAATGAGGACAAAACAACAAGAAAACACGGTCCGAGGAAACAAAAAGGAAACTAAAAGAAGGGATTTTGTCCGTCCATAAAGTTTCTCAGAGTCCAAGATGAAGTTTTACAAAGATTAAAGAGACTGAAGCTTAATTTGAGAAACGTTTCTGGAGCCTTTAATTAACCTCTGCTGGACTTTAACACAATTTCTGCACAAAATGAGGAGAATTAGAATTAAATGTGTCATTCCCTAATAAAATGACATCATTAGGGGATGACATACAGCAACTCATAACTCTTTCATAACTCTTATAAGCATGTGAGAATTGTTAGTTTATCTTTATATTTTCACTCCTGAAAACTTATTTCTGCCCAATAAAACCACACTTTTATCTGAATGAATCGGAAGAGAGCGATAACTTTCAACTTTTCATCATCAGGATGTAAAAACTGCATGAAAATAATCCAGTCAACTCTGATTATTCAAAGAAAAATGCTTGAAAGGTTTGATAACTTTTACCCAAAATAAAGTTTGAATTGTCTCATGTTACTCTTCTTCAACGACTCTAATGTTGTTCTACAGATTTCAAAAATGTTTTTTGGACAAATATTTTAAGGCGAAAGTCAAAAAAATTAAAGAAAAATCAGGAAACCAGGAATAAACACAAACAACCGCAGTGAAACATCAACGTGAGCAGACTCACCTGCCATCAGAAACTTCCTGTTATCATTCCACATGAGCTATTAGGCAGAAAGAAGTGTGTGTGTGCGTGAGTGTGTGTGTGTGAGTGTGTGTGTGTGTGTGTTTCATGCACAGTGGCCAGTGTTGTGTACACTCTGCAGTGTTGCTCCCACATTAAAAGACGGCCTGAGTCAAAGGTCTCTCTGCGTTTCCCTCTCACACACACACACACACTCTCGCTCTGCAGAGTGTGTGTGTGTGTGTGTGTTCTCAGTGCATGACCTCGTCTTGTTTACATCCTCATTTCCTGGTTTGTTGAGCCACGCTGCGTCTTTGGAACCAACAGTGACTCCCACAGTGACCCCCGGTGAATCCAGAGCGACTGCATGTGCAGACTGTAAACCCCCCCCCCTCAATCCCCCTCCGCTATTTTCCCAACTTCCCCTCCCCTGACGCCCTCGCAATTTTCTCCCCGTCCCACTGGCATTCGGGATCTTTCCGTGACATCAGAGCCGTGTTGACAGTAAACAAGTTCCCTCTTGGGGAGACTAAACCAAAAGGGAAATTCAGTGGGAATGGGGGAGCGATAAGCACCATATTATCCCTTCCCACTTCTCCTGGCTCCTCCTCGTCCTTTCCTGTAATTTTCTATCCTGCAATCAGCCGAGAAGCCGCAGAGTGAAGATCTGAATGTATGAGGTTCTGTTTTATCTTCACGGTCTGAATGAATCGCTGTTTTGTTTCGTTTATTCTATTTCAATCGCCGAACAAATTAGAAATGTGGGTAGTGATTCAGAGAAGTGGAGGCGAGTTCTGCTTGTGCCTGACGGGAAACGCTCACCGGGTCACCGGAGGCCTTCAGAGAACAGTTTTATTATTGATTAGGAGCAGAGGAAACCCTCAAAGTCGTTCTGGCAGATGATAATCAGTGGGGACAGAACTATGTTGACCACTCTTACATGAACTGCCACGACAGCTTGCACTGACATTTATGATCCTCTGAGGATTCATCAAACCCGTCTTAGTGATCCCCTGATGCAGCTTTCAGTGCCACCATGAGGTCAAACGTTTGGTTTCAGTGGAGTAAAGACAAGTTTGTTTCCATCAGGATGAACTATAATATTACTGATGATCCAACACAAGATTCCTGCAAAACTACAGACGTTTCAGTCACTTTTAGCTGCATTTGCTGTGCTAGTTAGCAAGTGTTAGCATGCTAACAGCTTACAGAAACGTCTCCTGCATGCTAACATTGTGATTGTGAACATGTGAGTCTGCTAATGTTAGCATTTAGCACGTAGCAGCTTCACAGAGCTGCAGCATGGATGGAGAGTCCTGGTCTTGTTCTCTCATTTTGAACTTTTTAAGTATTATTTATTAAAAAAAACAAAGCTTCTGTTGAATAAATGTTAAACTACAAACGTAAGACTTATTTTTTTAACAAATGTCCGTAAGCCTCCTGGTTTGTAGGAGGTGATATCCTGCTGATGCTGAGTTTTTATCTGCATCTTTGTCAACAACAAAGCTCGCTAAGAAAAGCTGAGATGTAGCTGAACAGCATCAGAAAGTTTGTAAGAGGAGGAAACTTTTTGTTACACTGATGTTTTAAAGGATAAGAAAGAACTTCATTCTCAATTTCTCAGAAATTTGTTTTTAAAGAGCCACAAAAGCTGCTCGGATTAAAAGAGGAGGCTTAAGAGTTCTAGTCGATTCGGAAAAAGCAAGAGTCCATCAACTGAGGACGTGAACATCTGACTGTAAAACAAAATAAGTGACGTCAAACATGCCGCCAAAGAAAAAGCAGACGAGGAAGCTCCACAAAGCCAATTACTGTAAGTACACGAGTTCTTTGAAAGTAAACATTTAAGCTCGTAAAGTGGCCTCTCCGACTCAAACTACTCGGATGACTTGTGACCTTTTACAAACAAAATTAGACTCTGGAGTAAGTGAAGGGCTTTATTTAGGAGCACACAGGCCCATTTGGAATTGAAGTGGAAAAGGAAATGACTAAACACGCCATAACACACACACACACACAAAGACAAGAAAAGAGACAAACACGCTGCAGAAGAAGAAACAAAGGTGAAGTTCTCACCATCCCAGGCGTCAAACATGTCGGTGATGAAGTAATCGATGAAGGAGATCTGAGATTTGGGGATGCTGCAGGTGTTTCTGTCGAACACGGGCATCACCACGGGCAGCCCCTGCCTCTTCTCCTCATCCGTCTGCAGAGCCATCACACACACAAACACACACACACACACACAGATCACAATGTAGTACAAAACACACACTGAAGCTGAATCTGCAGCTTTGAATCTAATAGATAAATTATTCAAAGTGAGGTGATGAAATCAAAAGAAACTAATATTCGCCCCCTTTACAGTTACAGTTCTCAGATTTAACTGCTTCTTTCTATGAACCTGAGATGTTCGAGTGTTCGTCTCCACACCTGTGCAAAGTATTCCTCAGAGATCCGTCCGGCCCACTCGATGCAGAGCTCCAGCGGTCTGCAGGGGTTCGCAACATCTGCACACTTGATCAGCATCCTCTTGATGAGCAGACGGTTCTCTGGAGAGTTTCTGATGTTTGCCTGACCGTCACAGTCGCTGTTTACACTCTGTGTCAAAGATCAGAGAGGAACAAGCTTCTCATAAACACTCAGTGCACGTCTACCTCTGCACACGATGACAGAGACGCATCAGTCTGTTTTATTAACACTTCATTTTCCATGAATTTGTTCTAATTTCCTTGGAATTTGGCATTAAATACAGATAAAACAGAGTGTTTTAGTTGTAAATTTCCAGTTAATTTCAATTAGTGGCTGTGTAACTTGTGTATCAAGAAGGTCAACTGAGCACGAAAGGCAAGTTTACAATTCAACACACACAAAAACTTCAGTTTCCAATCTGAAATTTATAATAAATGAATATTTACTTGATTTTCAAAGAATCTTCCTTTAAATTAACTTAAAACAAACACAATTTTTCCTGTAAACTAAACAAAACAACAGGTCCAGAGCTTTAATCAACAAAAATCAGTACCAAATTTCCAAAAAAATTTCAAGAAATTAAGAAAAAACTAACATTTAAATGAAACGTTAGCATCTTTTCTGAAATGTGCCGAGTTAAAAACACACACTCACACTGGTGCTGGTCTCTTCTATGGCGGCCATCGGCTTGTTGATGCTGTTGACAAACTTGCTGACGTGCTCGAAGTGTCGGGTCATTTCTGTGGCCAGAACCATGTCGATGATGGCCTGTCGCAGAGTTCGGAACTGATTCCTGTCAGCGAGGACGGAGAGTTCAGATTCTGATTTATTTAAAACTAAAACACCAGAGAAACAAAACAAAACACCACCACAACCCGCGGCCACCGACCTGTCTGTGTTCTTGAAGATGTTGCTCTTGCTGTCTCGCACGGTGAGCTGGAAGGCGAGCGCCGCGTGGTGGCTCTCCAGCACGGCCGTGTCGTTGTAGAGGATCGCCAGTTCGCTGCCGGCGTTGCACAGGAAGGAGTTGGTCCTACCCGGGTGGTCGACGTCGTGAACCGTGGCCGCTATCAGAGCCGCCACCTCATCCAGCTGGTCCAGACTGCTCTGAAAGAAACAACAGACAGACTGATGTCAGAGCTGAACTGTTACTGTTACTGACCAGAGCTTAAACAGGTTGTTAATGATTAATCTGTGAGATTAATTATTATAAACATGCATCAACAGTTTCTATCATTACAAACTATCAGCTGGTGGAAATAAAGCAGGTCGAGAACAGAGCAGCTTTTGTGGATGTTCAGTGTTTGATAGCAACACATTTTTCATGACCGTTTTTCTGCCAGACTTTCACACAAGCAACCAAAAGTGTATTTTGACAAAGTCATAGTTGTTTTTGTACGTTTTGATGGTTTATTTCTTTGCATAATCTTCCGTTATACAAGAAATGTTGTGTAAGTGTTCAATTGCATAAAAAGCTATGTAGGGCTAATAAAGTCAGTTTTATTCATGTAGCATGAAATAGCTAATTTGCTCCAAGGAGTTTTATGATACAGCATATGAAACCTTCTGTTCTCAGAAACCTCGATGTTAGATAAGGAAAGATTTGACAAAGAAAAACTTTCAACAGAGGAAGAAAACAGAAGAAACCACAGGAAAAGCTACAGACGAGAGAACCTTCACATGTGAAATCGAGATAAAACAAAATTTTCATCAACTTAAAAATGTTTATTTCTTGTTTACTACCCCCAAAAACATCTAAAACCAACTATACTGACTCTTATCTGTGCAAAGTTTGTCACTAAAGAGGTTTTTTTAAAACATTTCTGCAGTGAAAGGTGATTTTTTCCTGAATCTCAGGTTTTATTAAGGTAAACAAGACAGGCTGCATTTGGTAAATTAAAAAACTCAATCACAGAAAAACCAACCTGAAACCTTCAGCACAGAGCAGACAATCGGAACAGAGAGTGAGAGTTAGCATTGGCACAACGGCTAACGCTACGTCAGCCAGACGATGCCAGTTACAAGCTAACAAGCTAACAAACAACAGACAAATAAAAGATGCTAACTTCACTTTCTGACACACCTGCTGGTTGCAAACAACCAAACTTGACTCCAACATGTGATGTCATGATGATCATGCAGACAAAAGGTGAAGGTTTTCTAAACTTCTGTTTGTAAAGGAGCTTATTTTTATGCTAAAAATGTTAAGTAGGAAAAATCCACATTAGCACATTAGAGTGATGCTAACTCCAAGGATGGCCTACAGAAATACATCACTCATGCAGAACTCTGTTGTTTTTTTAAATCAGATTTTGTTTTCACACCTTTTTTTGCTGCTGCAAGTACAACAACTGATCTGCAGGTATCACATGCATTTCAAAATGAGTATTTTGGCTCCTAACCTTGACTCTCTCCTTGCGTAGGAAGTAGGCAGTGGCGTGCAGCACGTCTGCAGCGTGCGTGGAGTTGTGGTAGGAGTTGGAGGCGTGGTAGCTGGCCTCCATGAGCTGCAGCCAGGAGCGCAGCGTGGCCTCCGAGCAGTTCAGGAACTCACAAACACCGAAGCTCGTGAAGATCTTCAGGCCGAGGTAAGTCAGCGGTCTGCAGAAGACAGAGCATGTCTTATAATCAAAGAGTTGGTTGAGAAGGTCATTCCACTATTCTTGTTTGAAGGTTAAACATGAAAATAGGCAGTTAGCTTGGCGTGAAGAAGAGGGGAAACAGCTTGTTTGGCACCTGATAAAACTAGTTTAACTCTCAAAGACCTAAATAAATTAAATTAGGTCTTTGAGAGTTAAACTAGTTAAACTAATGTTTCTAAAGCTCAATATCTTGTGATTTGCTCATGCAAAGGTCATGTAAATGCTAGTTCTTCAGTTTTTCAGGGGTATCGTGTCTCGCTTGCTTTGGATAATGTCATAAAAAAGGCTGTAACTTGCTTTGGTCTGGAGTTAAATTAACCAATTTTCAAACGAAGCAAATGTAGAATTTAGACTCTAAAATGAACTAAATTAAATGACCTATGACACTTGAGGCTGACTGCAAGAATAAGCTAAGAAAATCAAAAGAAATCATGACAATCAAATTTCCTCAAGTCTTTACGGGTTAATTTGTGTGTAAAAAAATAAGATAAGTTGTGGTTTTAGGCTGAACTGTCCGTCTTTCTCCTCATTCTGGCTGCTTTTCGTTGAGTTTCGCTCATCGTTGTACCTCTTGTGTGTTGCTGCCTCCAGCTCCAGGATGTTGAACTCCCAGCATTCCTCGTCATTCAGCATCTCGGCGATGGATGGAGGGACGTCATTCAGAGTCACTGGGATGGCCAGCTGGCTCTGACTCATATCTAACAGATGCACGCACACACACACACACACAGAGTTCGCGGTGATTTGACCATAAAAGGGGCAAACTGAGAAGCAGCTCTGTTAGGATTTCATGTATAAATCATAAATGTCTGTGCCGATCTTGGCTCTCTAATATCTACAGTATATACATTCATGTGCAAACACGCTGGCTGAGCGTCTCACTCTGTAAATCTGCTCCTTACACACTGTGGCAGAGAGATGCTGCGGGATAAGCTTGTTTAAAGAATCGTATGAGAGCAGACGTAACCGCAGCTCTGAGAAAAAAAATAACTGATTTCTTGGAAATGAGACTTTCTTTCTGAGAAAAGTGCTCTCTGGACTTTAATCACTGTAATGGTGGTTACATAATAAGCTCAGATGGAAGAATTCACACTCTAGAAAGCTACAGGAACATTGCGATGCTTTCATCATGACAATAACCGACTTAAAGTTGATATTTATTCATGAGATCCAGTGAAGGCAGCCGCCCTCGTGTTCTGTGATCTGTGTGATAATGAAGGACAGAAGCTACGACGCCTGAACTCAACATGTTTTATGAATCGGTTTGACTCGTCTTGATCATCTTTTACAGCGAGAAACTGTGAAGAAACGTCATTTTCAGAGAACTGCCAGCGATTCCAGATCATTTTTCCTAATTGCTTCTAATGGTTTCATCAAATGTGTTTGCAGGCACAAACTGCAGGTTTGCAGTGCAGACACAGTTTCTCCTCCTCTGGTGTCTCATTTCTCCATCGCTCTCAAACTTTCTCTTCTATTTTCATATCTCTGCTACCTTCTTTAGTCTTTGCAGTGTTTTTAAACTATTAGCTTCACTGTGCGATTAAACTGCAAACACATCAGTTTGGAAGGAAAAAGTGCATTAGTACAATAATAATTCTGTTGTGCTTTATCAGCACACAGTGTTATGATGTGTTTTATCACTGGTTCTTTAAAACTTACTTTTGCAGAACACATATTCCTCTCCAGAGAGTCTTCTCAGCCCATCCTGCAACAAACAAACAAACAAAACAAACAGTTTAGGCTGTTTGTCTTCCTTGCGAATAGTCAAGCGGTAGATCTAAAAACTTACAATCAACTTTGTTTACAGAGAGACAAACCTCTGTGTGCACTGACTCACTTCACAGGTGGTCTTACTCGATGAAATCAGAAAGTAAAATACAAGTTTGGAAACTGGAAGTTTCTCGGTTCAATGAGAATGTTCAGTTTCTGCAGAATACATGTGATTTAAGACTTTTCCTTCTCCTTATAAAGAGCTTCAAGCGTTGACACACGAGTGATTGATAAGTTTGCAGCCTGAGGTAGAAGAAGATGAATTATCCAGCTTCCATAACATGTGTTTACAGTTTAACTCTTTGAGTAATTATGCAGAGAGTTTGAACTTCATGACTTTTTTGTTTTTTCTGTGACGGGTTACTGAAAAATAATTGAATTTAACATCAGCTTTCTTGCTGTCGTAAGCTCAGTGGTCGCCATTTTGATAGTGACGACATTATTATGGCTGCTTTGGGTCATTTTCCAGAAGTTCAAGACACCGATTTCAACTAAAATGTAACTGTAAGAGTCATGACAGGGCTACAGTGTGTAAATTTAGAAGATTATGTTGAAAAATAAATGTGTTCATGTTCTAAAAAATGTCCTTCTACCTTCAGAGATCAACTTTTATACACATGAATGAACTCCAAAGCATGTATTCAGTATCTACACTGCCTCTTACACTCATGAGCCCCCCAACCAGGTCATTGGTGTGGGGGTCGTCTTCTTTGGAGGCGAGCTGAGGGGAGTAGAGCTCGGTGGTCCTCAGGATCTCCAACACGCGATCCAAAGCTTCAGCTACCGTCACCGGGCTGCTCTCCTGAGCTGCGTTGATGATGTTTATCACCTTCAGGAGAGGAAAAAGAAAAGTCTGAGTTACAGACACTGCAGACAACCACATGCACTCAGAGCCCTCTGCACGACGCGTCGCAACAGAGCGCTCCTTTCTTTGTGCATGTGTCATGGAGATGTGCATGTGATGCTGCAGAAGACTCGTCTGGGCTGAAAAGAAGCTAAATAAAGCTGCTTCTGAGCATCACAGGATCTGCAGCAGGAAGCCGAGGGAGACAATGTCACATACTGTGTGTGTTGTATATGAAACTCTGATCCAAAGTCACGCAGCATTTACAGATCACATCCTGACAACTGAGACAATTCTGAATATTTCTTTAAAATGTGATGTTTGAAAATAAATATGGTTAAAGTCCCCTGACATGAGTGAAGTGGAACAATGAAAAAAACTCTAACATGACATCAATTATACTGTGAAAAACCAAAGAAATTTTGCTTTGCAGAATGCACGCAAACGATGAGATGTTTCTTTTACTGCAGCTGTTTTTATGTAATTTTTAAGAACCACATCATCTGTTAAATAAGAGATGAGAGATATAATTCCAACCAAGACTTCCAAGACTCGTCCCTCAATATGTTCAGGCCAGGATCTGCAGCAAATCAGGCGGCTTTTGTGTGATCTTGTGAATCTGCTTCATGATCTATCGCCATAACATCAGCAAAACTGATGAGCTTGTGGTGACTTGATCACTTCAAATATGAAAACAGCTGACAAAAAAACTGCAAACTCTAAAACACAGATGATCTCAGCACAGTTTCAAGTTGGGCAGCAAAGAAAAGCGTCTCTGATTCAGAGTCAAACCAGCGTGAAATATGGTCACAATCTCATCTTCTGTCCCATAGTTAACGTGTTAATTAACGATCAGACTATGAGATGTTTTCATGTCACAGTAAAGTTAATTTCTTACATCCTTTTGGATGTAAAACAGCATCACTTCATCCTCCTTTTTAAAAAACTATAGATGTTTGTGTCAAATTTTCTCATAATAAGTGTTTGAATTTGTTTCTGAATGAGTTATGGCCAAATTGTGTTTGGTCATGATGATATTTGACCAACAAAACAAAAAAAACCTCATCTGTTCATCCTGAGTCTCAATGGACGTTTGTGCCAAATCTGAAGAAACTCCCTCAAGGCGTCTCTGAGATAAAGTTCATGAGAATCGGACAGATGGACAACTCAAAGAACATGATGCCTTCAGCTGCAGAAAAGCACTTTTACTTTAAATGAACCATTTAAAAAAAGGCCCTAAGTTAAAATGTTTGCAGTCGGCTGGAAAAACTAGACAAACAAAGGTAGTTTGTTGTTGTTTGTGCCTAAAGGAACGTGAAGTTGAAGCTGCGTACCTTTGTGATGGGAGCTTCGATAGTCATTGAGTGAATCCTGGCCACAGAGGAATATCTGCGATTCTGTAAACTGGGAGCTGAAATTAAAAACACAATAATGTCATGTGTTATGACAGTGTGGCTGTCAGTAAGTGTTGTCATCAGAACTATAAACCTGCAAAAAATAAATCACAGGAAGCCTTTTAAAGAAGCTTATAGATGGAGGGGAAAAGGTGAGAAAACATAAAGAAAATGTACAAAAACAGGAGGAAATAAAGAGAAATATAAATGTAGAAGCAACATGAGAAAAAGAAAAGGGGGGAAAGAGGTCTGACTGAAGAGGAGAGGAGCAGACAAAGCCGACCTCAGCTGAGAAAACTAAAAATAGCAGCATTTGTGTTGAAGTGAGTCGAGTAGGGAGGTTCGTAAGTCATCAGCCCACGACGTCTGTGTTTGGTTTAAGTACCAAACGAAACGCAGTCTGACTCATTCTCCCATTCTGCCTTTGTGCTCCTGTCTTTACTTTAATGTCGCCGCAGTTGTCTCGCCCTCTTAATCTCCCGTTTATAGCAGGAACGACACAAAGTGGAGCTCAAACTACTTCAAACAGGAGCCCAAATACACCGTGATGCGTTTTGTAAGGTCTTACCGTCACTGCTGCGAGAGCTGAGCGATCGAGCGTCGATTGAATCTTTCCTCCTGTCGCGGTGACGCAGAGAATGGCACTCTGTGAAAGGAGGCGACAGATGAGACGTGAATGGACTTCTACTAAAATCAACTTGGTTTCATTTTAAACACTATTTTTTGCATCCAGAGAATTAAATCAGCATTTAAACAGGTTACAAAAATCTAAAGAAACAATAATGTAGTTGCATAATTTACAGGTGAAACAGGTGAACAAAGTCAGCAGCAACAGTGCAGAAACTCCTCAATTAATCACAGACATCAGGACATTTTAAAGGTTTATTAAAGGAAAGTATAAAGCCTTTCATTTCTTTGTTCTTTATACTTAATCTATATCTAAAGATCTACTATAATTAACTGACTGATGCAGCTTCAGAGCTCCGTAGCTGAGCTCTGCTATTCTAATGTTACGTCAGCTCACAGCAGTCACAAACTTCTCCCATCAAGCTTTTCTACATTTATCTACAAGGTTTAAAATGAATAATTTAACACATCCTACCTGTTAGCTGAAGAGAGGAAGGTATGAAGTTACCTGACTGTGAATGCTCTCCGCCGCATCTCTCCTCCTTGTTCAACTTGTGCATCTGATGGACAGAAAGCAGCAGAAGCTGATTAAAGGTTTGGACTCGGACCAGGAGTCACCGAAGGTTCTCCTCCGCTGTGAAGAATATTATCAACCTGATTTCCTTTTCCTGGAAAGTAGCATGCTGGCAGAACTACATCTGTCGATTAAAGGCTTAATGTGAGCCAGTGTTTTGATGTTCTGTGAACTGTGACGACATCCTCTCATCCCACCTCCGCAACCTCTACAGAGAAATGTCTGATATTTTAAACATTTAGTCTTTTTAAAAACTCTTTGTGTTTGTCGTTTGTTTAATCTTGAAAAGATTCTCTGAAACTAAAACCTGGGACTCGAAAAGATACTTATAAACACAAAGAAAGCAGTTCACTTCAACTTAGTACAAAGCTATTTTCATATATATGCATATATATTTAAAAACATAGGCAAAGAAACAACAGAGTGACATAAACACAGAATGGAGGCTCATTGTTGTTCTGCTTATGTGCACGAGCCATTTGCAGCCATTTAAAATCAGCTATTAGCAGTTAGCAACTAACTTAAAAAGAAAAGTAACTAAAAATGTTTACACTTTGGAGAAAACAAGGTTTTATTAGTATTAAAAATACATTTAAATAATAAAAATATGTGTTTTCATTTCTTCTAGATGCTGTTTATTAACCATAACTGTCTGTATGAAGAGCTGTGAACAAATCAGAACCAATTTATGAGATTATGACACTAATCCTGATATTTCTGCAGGTCAAAAACATGTAAAATCATCTAATTAATTTTTTTTTATTTTTTCGAGAATAAAACTCGACAAATACATATAAATATAAACTCTTAAAACTATTTTAGCAGCCTGATTCTGAGCAACCTGACAGCACATTCTCCCGTGTTCATAATAATATGTTCTCATGCAGGTGACAATTTGAAAAGAACATCCTGTTAGTCACACTGGGGTGATTGACGATATGGATATGAGGAGCCTCTAATCCAGTTACAGCAGATTTTCCTCACCCAGTGACTCACAGCACCTTTACATCTCGCTGACGGTGCAATGTGCACCTTTATGTAACGAGTGTGTGCATTCAAACACGCTGGATATTTACTCGTTTTTATGTATGAAATCAGAAAAACTGTTCACTTTTTCTCTCTCTCTCTACTGCAGAAGCTCCTCCTTAATATTTTTAAGTGGCTTTCTCTCAGGTCTGTAGTGCGTCTCATACTGAGTAAATAGGATTAAGACAGTATAAACACTCCTAATGATATACAAGGTTGCCAGATTTAGCTGGCTGCATCTTAATGGGCTTCATGAGCTGCAAAGCACAAACAGACTTCTAAATAAAAAAACAACTTTTGAATTTACTCGACTTAAGCTGGGGAATACTTGAAATTATTATGGCCCTCAGCTGAGCGGAAAAGACAAACAAAACTGACCTTAAAACTGCTGTTAGTCTGCAGCGCTTAGACAAATACTAACTAAACAACATAGTGAAATGGGAACCGTCAACTACAGCCAAACATCTGGGTGGGAAAAGATGTGGGATATGTGAAAATGTTCATAGTATCAGTGCTGTCATGAAAGCAGCTGTGGGTTTTCAAACACACAGAGGATGTGTGACATTTTTTAGTTAAAAATGTCATCAAAAATTCATCTTTTGCTCCCACTTTGCTTCAGTTCAGTCCTACAATTTGAGGTGAAAATACATTAAAAAAAATTTTAAAAAAAGGGGACCAGCGTTCAGTTTGACGCTGCACAATTCCGGCCGTGTGAATGACTTCCATGGTTTCCAGAATGGGATCAATTGCTGCCATGTCTGAGGATTCCCGGTCCCAACAAGCAGGAATGAATGCCATTCGGCTTTGGCAGCCACATGCCAACGGCTGACTCACCTTAAGCACACACGATGAAAGAGAGCGACGAGCTAAAGCTAGTCTCCGCGCAGCTTTGACCGGGGGTATAAATAGCTGTGGCGCCTGGCTGCTAGCCGTCCCAGGCCTTAGCAGGGGATCCTGGTGCTTAGCCGTAGCTTATCATAGTATGACGTTATTGGCCTGGAACCCAGCTGAGAGCAGCGACTCACCTGCTTCACAGCCAGTGTGCACGCCAATAAAACCGAGCTGAGAGCCTCGGAGGCTAAAAAGCCCCGCTGAGGTATTTAAATCTGTCAATTTAGCCTCCAGTTCATTTGGGGTGTTTATGTAAAAACTAACTGCCAGGAGAGTTTGCAACCTCCGTCCGAGTGCAAATCATTCACTTCTCAAACAGGTTGGATTGAGTCAAGCTGCAGCATCAGGGCTGCTGACACTTGTTCGAGCTTCACAACAACAAAAAACTAATCACAGCAACCTAAAAAGCAGGTTTATGAGCCTCAAACCTTCGTAAATTAAAATGTTTCATTTTATTTTTTACTCTGTTGGTACACTTTTGAACTTTAAAGATCTAAAGATCCTTAAAGATGACATTTGTGTGTCATGTTTTTGAATTTTGTGTCAGTGGGATCATCAGTCAATGCTTCAGATTTTTATCAGTGTTAGCTTAACTGCTATTCAGTGCAACATTTCATCATGACCAAACAGTGCAGAGCTAAGGATTATCACTTTTCTCACCTGGTTGTTGTTGTCGATGTGAGGTCTCTTGATGGCCACAAAATGTCGAATCTTTCTGTTGAAAAGGAAATAAAAGTCTTTCAGTAATTTCTATTTTTTTTGGGGAAATGCTCAGTGAAAACTTTTGGCTAATTAAATGTAGCTTACCCTCCTTGGCCGATGACAGGCGTGATCTTCACATGCTGCTGTATGCTGTCTCCTGACTTCTTTCTGGCGTAGTAAATTCCCTGCCAGTCCTTCAGAGACGAACAAACAGTCAGACATCGATACAGCCTGGTTTTATTTTTTTTTACAGAGTCTAGATGGATGGATGGATGTGAGACTCACCTTTCCTTTCTTGATGCAGGTGTTGATGGTGTCCAGCAGATCGGCTCTGTTCTTGTCGCTCTTTGGGAGTTCGGTCAGCTCCTTTCCGATCAGCTCCCCCTTGTGGTAGCCCATCATCCGCTCAAACGCTGGATTCACATACTGGGAAAAGACCAGGAAGACGATAAGAAGTCTAGTCTGACATTTCTCTACTCTAATCTGTTCTTCTGAGCCAAAGAGCTTTATTGTTGTCCCAAAACTACTAACTAAAACACATTATTGGGCCACTTTGCAGCATTGGGTGAATGTTTCTTCATTATAGGGAACATAAACACTAATTTATTTTAAATCATTTGGTGAGAACTCTCCTGCAGCTTTAAATATGTACTACTGCATCACATCTGCAGTAAAAAAAAGGTCCAAACAAATACACTATTTGATCTTGTACAGTGTCCAGATATGTTGGATGTTTTTAAAATTAAAACTACGTATTTGGACCCGTCATCTTAGTCTTTCATGGGGTTTGTTTACAGTAAGAAATGTGCATGTTTGTATTCATGATTACAGGGATGTTATGGGAACTTGGTGGGAATATTTCAAGAATTCCTCGGGTGGATGTGGGTCTCTATGATTCTCTTGTTTGTCTGTGACTTAATGTTTCTGCTTGTCACTTAAAATATGACACTAACGCTCTACAGAGTACATGGGCCAATTAAATTTTGCTATTTATGCTATTTTAGCATCATGGATTTTACTCTTTCTACTGCTAGGAGATGAAGAAAGTGAATGGCACACTGTATTTTGTTTTTCGCTGACAAGAGGGATGACTCCCCACCTCATCCCCAAAAAAATAAAATCACCTACCAACATTACTCTTACCTGTATGATGTGATCCTCGCTGGTGATCTCCACAGCCTCCTGACAGTGCTCCAAAGCAGTAAAGACAGAGTTACAAGCCCTGTGGATGAATGAAAACACAAAAACTCAGGGTTAGTGACACCATCTTGTATATGAGACTGTGTGTGTGTGACTGTCTGCATGTCATGCGGTGTGTTTTTTTCCTCTGCTGTACCTGAGTTTGAACTGGCAGCGCACCTCTCCATGTTCAATCTGTATGAGCTCATTGTAGCAGGCTGACACGCTGCTGTTCTCCACAAACCTCTGGAGGCCGAACAAGGTTAAGTGGTGTTTGAAAGAGAAGAAGAAGAAGAGGAGACGAGTGGAAAAATGAATGAGTCAGGATTTACTCAGTAGCGACTTTGTGTTCCAACCTCC
The DNA here is from genome assembly GCA_029814765.1 of Acanthurus leucopareius. NCBI lineage: Eukaryota > Metazoa > Chordata > Actinopteri > Acanthuriformes > Acanthuridae > Acanthurus > Acanthurus leucopareius. The sequence goes on along the minus strand of JAQMCX010000041.1, from coordinate 9,202,739 downwards.
TGCGTCATTTTTCACACCATCAAACACCTCTGACAGTAAGTGTCTCTTTCAAAACTGGCAACATGCTGCTATTTTAGTGTCTCAAGTCTCTGAGAAGGTGAATAAAAAGCATTTTTTGGAAACGAGGGTAGCACATCCAGTCAGTTATAAACACACGGTCACAAGTGAGATGTTGGACTTACTCTGCTGAATCCAGCACAGAGGAGAGGAAGAACAGATGGCTCGTCCTGGTCAGCAGGTCTGAAGAAAGACAGAAAAGAATCATCTCCATCCGCAAACATGATCATTTTTCAAAAGACTGTCAGACATAAAAGAACACAATGTAGCTTCAAGGCCTTGAAAACTTATTTTCTCTCTGCTTCTTCTTGTATGTGATGAAAATCTACATGAACTCAGCTTATTTTCTGCCAAATTTACAACAGTTTTGGTTATTTCATATAAAAGTTTCTTTGTTTGTGGTAATTTTTTGTACTTTCATGGACCAATCAGGATTCAAAGACTCTAAAATCAGAATTTGAAGACTGTTTTTAAGTAGTTTGGTCACTTTTGTTCAAATAAGCATCATCAAATTTAAAGCTGCAGCCTGCACAAACAGATCCAGGCTGTTTATTACACATAACTATTAATTACCTGTAGCCTGCAACAGCAGATCACACTGTGAATGTACATTTCAACAACAGAGTCGAGTCAAGAGTTTGATTATTTCTTCTCTGTCTTCCCCAAAATCATCGTTAAGATTTCCTCAGAAAAACTCAGCCCTTTCTGCTCTCTTTTTACATTAAAAGCCTGCAAATAAAGGAAAGCTGGGGGACTTTCATATGAAAATTCTTGAGAAAAAGTTGAGTTTCTGTGTTTATTATTAAGCATTGATTAAGAGAAAACTGGTAAAGTGGAAGACTTGAAATGAATCTGCTGTACTGACAGAATCAATGCTATGGAAATGGACATTACACTGAATTTGTTAGTACAACAGATACACATGAAAGTTTTGTGTTTGCAGCGACTCAGTGAGTGACATAACCTTCGAGGACTTCAAAGCACAACAGCAAACAAAACACAGAGGAAATTAAAAATCCACACAAGAAGTCAATCTTACTTTTGTGGCACGACGGCTAGAATGACTGTGTTTTCAGAGGGCTTTGTGGCTCGGATCAACCTGGAAAAACACATCAAAACGGATTAAAAAGTCAGCAGGAGTGTCGACAGGAGTTCATTCCATTCACACTTTGAGCTCATGAGAAGCGGCTTGGACTGAAGGTTCAACACGGCATCAAACATGTGGGCAGCCTGAAGGTGATGTCACCGCCACGAACGAAGGGCAGAACATTTCTGTGCTTTTACACAGAAACACCAAACAAAACATCTGCTTCCAGAGGTTTCAACCATGAAACCACACCACTGACAGGACATACGGGAAAGTGACCCGCGGGTGGAGGAGGAAAGAGGACGGGGACGGGGGATGAAAGAGGGAACAGATGATGGCAGAGATCCTCATGAAGGGATGAGTATGGGAGGAGGGGGGGAAACACTGAAGCACTTATAATAACTCATTCAAAAAAGTATAAAGTGAATCCACCAACTTTGAAATGGTTAAAACTGTATCTAACAATGATTCTCACTAAAAATCTAAAGAAATCCTGACAAATAAACACAAAAATAGCTAAAATATAATGAGAAACATATATTTCACTAGCTTAAATACAATAAAAAAATGTGATGATGCCAAAAAGGTATTTATTTAGTTTATCATGGGACGAAGATTAAACACACTTGAGACTTTCCATTCAAACGTCATAAACACAAGTTCTTCTTTATAGATGCTATAAAAATGTCATTCTAAGATTCATATTTGTTAGGGAGCTTAACTGCATTATATTTATTACTTGAGATCTCACATGTTTGAATATTCTTGAGGGGATTCTTTGTTACAGCAGTGCCAATACAAGACTAAAAATATCTCCTGAATAAATCTTGAAAGTAAAAGAGGATGAACTCAGCTCAGACAAGTAAAACCTTTTGTATGAACTCAACCAGCACCTGGAAAGAACTAAGAGTGAATGAAGTTATTCTAAATTTAGAGGTTTCTGAAAAGTGGCCAGGGTTTCTTTTTTTTTTTTTGCAGTGGAAAATGTACAAGGAAGCCTCTGCATGTGTACTACTCTTAGTTCCTCTGGGCCACCATCCAGCTTTTATGTCAACAAACAAACTCACAATTTCAGGCTCAGTGTGCCCATCTTTTTCCTTCAGCAGCCTCTTACAAATCGTGACATCAAGTCTCCCCTGATGCCTTTTCATAGCAAAACACTGCCATGAAAAACCTTAAGAATGCAAGCTTGCAGACCTCTCAGAGATAACTGCAGTACCGCCATTAAACACCAGATGGCACCAACAAGCCCTTCACTCCTTTGATCCACAGCCACAGTGTGACACACAGAACTCTGGCCGTGCATGTGTATCACTGAATTTAGGAAGAAATCTCATAAGTATTGATAATTTTTGTAATGAAGGATGACATATCTGATCAGTTGTCAGATGAAGCTCTTTCTCACTTTTTGTTCAATGTCAAACAAGCATGTTTGGTCTAAAAACAGCACCAGAAAATTAGCCAGATTACTGTGACAGTTCAAGTTCTTGAAGGAATCACAGTAATGTGATCCTTAAAGAAATAGGTCAGCCATTTGGAGAATAATCTTATTCACTATTTTGCCAAAAGTCAGAAGAAAAGATCGATACCACTCAGCACATTATGCTAAATAGGAAGCTAAAGCATGGAGCTGGTTAGCTTAGACACCAGAAACTGGAGGAAAGGGACTGTCTCGCTCCGTCCAAAGGCGATTAAACCTTCCTTTCACCTTTTTCAAAGGTCACAAACCTGCATAATCTGTTTACTACTTACAAGTAAGAGTAAAAAATGAAAAGTCATGTTCTTAAGTGGGCTTATGTGACTATTTCTTGGTTGAATATTTGATATTTGAGGATGGATGTTGTTACTTCTGGACAGAGTTCGGCCAGATGTTTCCATCAGCTTTCACTCTTTTTTGCTAAGCTAAGCTAAGCAGCCACCGGCTGTAACTTCATATTTACAGTACAGACAGTAAATAAGTATAGCATCAATTGTCTCAACATTCTCTCAGAAAAAAAACAAAACAACAAATTTATTTGCCATGAAGTTCAAATATTCATTTTGAAGAGGAGACATTTAGCAAATCTACTGTGGATGAAATGAAAACAACCACACAGAAGCAGCGACGGCGGACTCATCAAAGGCTCACCGGCACACGGCTTCTGGCTCAAAGTAGCGCGAGTGACGTCCATCAATGACTATGATCTCATGGTGTTTGTCCAGGAAACACTCCACGGCGGACTCGGGCGTCCGTGCGATGTTACACCTGAACCCGGCGCGGTCGCAGGCCCACCAGAAGGCATCGCTTTGGCTGTCCTCCTTGGCGAACACCAGCAGGACCTGAGGAGACGGGAAGGAATGGACACCTGGGTGAGATATTGCTGCTACGACGGTGATAATTATAGAATATCTGTTAGTGGGTCTACAATACATTTACTAACCAGAGAGAACATTCTCTACAGAAGCAGACATCCAAGAATCACACTTCAGCTGTCGTGTTCACTATTGACACCGAGGTTACACACATTTATGGACCTGAACAACAAGCGACTGCCAAACCTCCTCCTTAGTATTTTAACTGTGAATATTTTATCACGCCAAACTCAAGTCAAAACGTTTACAGACATTTAACCCTTCAACACAAATCTCCTTTTAAAGGTATTAGACTTTTGAAACGGGTCGTGAAGTTTTTTGGTTTTTTTAAACTGTTGAACTGCCAGAAAACTTTGAAAATGGAGTGATTTATACTTTGTGGGATATTGTATCTAGAATATTTTTAGAATAATGATAGAAAACGCCAGTAATTTCCACAGCACCAGCAGTTTGACACCTTTACATGGAGCTAGAGTTTATTACATAGTATGTGAAGGAAACCACAAGCAACATTTTATTTTGGGCAACTTTTACTAAATATTTAATAATACTATCACAAAATGTTTTGGTATTTCATTCCTTTAAACAGAACTTTTAGCAATGAGAAGCAGGTTGGATAATCTGCCAGTTATTACACAGAGTTAAGGAAGGAATCCCAGGATATAGATTCTTATAGTAGTTATCAGTGGAGCCTCTGAGGATTTGTTTAAATTTTTTCTAAATATAGAAAAGACATCAAATCCTCTCACCGACAGGACGCAGAGGGAGGATTTGCCCTTTGTGGAGTTTGCATCAAATGTGGATTTCCTCCCACAATCTCATGACATAAACAGCTCAGGGGATTTAAAGACTATGAACTGTCCATAACTGACAGTGTTGTTCATCCATCTGCTTGCTTTCACTATGTGCAGGGTGTACATATGTCTAATGCTCAATGCATGCTGGGACAGACTTCAGTCCTCTCCATAATAATAAAAAAAAAAGATGGCTAAACACACTCATGTAAATATCACACTGTTCTTTTCCCTCCTGCAACATTAACTGTGCAGCACGTCGTCACTGAAGCAAAGCTGCGTTTCACACTGACAGACATGATGCCTGCAGAGCGCAGACCATCGTTTTTGATCCCACACTGTGTTTTGACCACAAACACACCAGCCACCTTTGGTACAGTGGTGAGGAAACACAACACATATGCAGTGTAGACACACACACACACACAGAGACAGCTGGTCTGCAGCCAGAACCAACAGCTCTGAGCTCTGCCTCGCAGCAGCATCACCTCCTGACTCCCTCTAAGGACAACAAAGGATAGAGTGACAGAGGAGCACATGGAGGTGCAGCACAGAGTGAAGGAGTGAAGGAAAAGAGTGGAGGAGCTTTAGTACCTCAGAAGTACAAGGGTGGGACTTGCAGCACTAAAGAAAAATATGATTGGTTGAGTACTCCCAGCATTTTATTTCAGCTAATTTTTTTAAAAATCTGCAGATTTTAAGCATTTTGTTTTTGTTTACTGTGCTTGGACACGTGCAAAAACAACGATTATTGTACATTTTCGTGCATAAATGCTGTAAAAAAATATGCATCACTCTTTATGTTGCTCATCTATACTGATTTTAAGGACCAAAGTGGAAACACAAACATTAATGGACTGAAGTAACCTTAAAAAAGTATTCTTCTGACTAAAATGGACTAAAATGCAGGTAGAGTGACATCTGTCCCTGCAGCCCTTCACATCTGGAGACAAGACAGACGGGAAATATGGAAAAGCACAGGTGAGGTGCTTTGCAGCCAAAGCAGAAAATGTAGAAGAAGAGGAGGGAGAAAATGAGGTAGTATTGGTGAGTGCCTGTGAAAGGTCCACAGTCTTTGATCCCATGCTAGCTTGTGTAACCATGGCACTGCTTTGTGTAACCACGGTGCTAACATGTGAAATTCCACACGCACAGTACCCAGTCGACCCCGGGACGACGCCGACCGCACAGATCTCTAACCTGCCGCCCAAATATGCCACCAACAACGAGCCTGGAGGAGGCGCTATAGGTCTTAAAACCCCATTGGACGTACACACAGTCAAACATTCTTAAAGACATGATGGACTCGATAAATCACTTTATTTATCGCGTACAATTCAGCAAAGAAATGCAGCTCAAAATGCTTTAGAATAAAGAAACTACATGCATTAATGGCTTCACATGAAACCAGATGCAAGGAAAAACGGAAAGAATGCATCATTAATTTCTGATAAGATGCCAATTAAAACTATCTATAATAATAGTCCTAAAAATAAGATAAATAAAAATGTTTAAGATAAAAATGAATATAACGCACTGAACGTACTTAAAAAATATAACATAGTGCAAAAGAGAGCTGCAGGGCTGCATCAGAGAGTCATTAAAAACTAAAATGAAGAGAAAAGTTTTAGCTTTTTTTCTAAAATATTTAGTAAATCTCTCCTGATGTCAAAAGATGTGAGCTTTATAACTGTGGGACAGAACAGACAACAGGTTACATGATTTACTTTCTTATATGTGACGCTCTGTAGATACAGAAATTAATGCATATCCTCACAGTTATGTGATAAAAGCGTCTTTACAGTAAAAACTCAATCTAAATCTTAACACGTGTGTATTTCGCTACACAAACACAGTCACTTACTGGCTCCGAGACTTGTAAAGTGTACAGATGACACGGGGTTTTATCACTGACTCCTGCTGCGAGCTGACTCACATTTTCAGAGTTCAGAGGTTAATCCGCCATGTTTGCACAACCAGGCCAAATGCTGTCAAACGCTGCAAGACTCCCAAACACACAGGTGTCATTAGGCTAACTATCCTCAAGCACTTTAGTGTAACAGTGCATGAATATATCACATAGTTTATGAAGAAGGGCCATTCCGATCCTGTGTTAGGATTTAATTATTTTGCTTCCACTTCCACTATGTCCACATGTAGATGGTTCCAGTGCTTTTAACTGCATGAATGTATCTGATTTAAGTGATTGACAGTAGGCAGGATTACTCATAATCAGAGTTTTAGTTCTTATAACATAAAAAATACAAAATATAATAAAAATCAATCATAGAAGTTTTCCTCAATGTGCAGTTTGAAGATTATGTGGTTTGCCAAGCATGTAATAAACCGCATAAAGTAAATAATAATGATCTTAGCTCAAGATCTATTTATGAAAGATTTTCTGAGATGATAAGTCAATTAATGAACAAGTGGATCAAAAGAAAATATAAATCAGCAGAAAATTTGATGATTAACTAATCGTTTCAGTAATTTCTAAAGCAAAAACACAGGAAAAGAGCAAACTAAAACTTAAATTCTGTTTGACTTGGTTGCATAATTAAAAGCTTCATAAAAACTAGTTAGAAGGCACTGAGTTAAAATAATGTTATCAAGAACAAGAACTTAGAGAGCCTAAATAGTTTGTAAATGCCCTCAGGGGAAAACCACCTACATCAAAAATAAATCCACTATTTTTTACAAACCTTGAATTGTTTTTGTCATAAAGTGTTCAAGAGTTTATCGTGTTGTCAGACAGCTTCAGTGCTTCAAAGGAAGGTTTGTCCTGTTGACTCTGCCATGTAATGTATCTGCAGTATTTTAATAGTTGTTCATTAAAAAAAAAATCTGACTCAAAAAGATGAGACTCTCGGCTTCAACCTTCCAATCTTCCATTTTCACGAATAATCTTTTTTTCTATAAAATGAGGAGAAAATGAGCCATGCAAATGATCATCATCAAATCATTGTTTCTGTTAAACCAACATTCAAAACCCAGAGATCTTATTATTGATGAGGAAACACATTATGAACGGTTCCATGTTTCTGGAACAAATGGATTTATGGCATTTTTGCTTAAAAAATTCTTTTTTAAACAATTTTCAAGTGTTTTGCCAATCAATTTTCTGCTGATCTACTTGATAAATAGACTAACAGTCCGTCTCATTCTGCAGGAACAACAGGCACACTCAGCAGACTGACAAAACACACACATTTACATACAAATGCCACCACAGGTCCGCGAAACACAACCTACGACATGTTTGATGTGTGTTTCTTTACCTTCTCTCATCTGATTTAAGAGTGAAACATGTGAATCAGATAAGGGAGGGGGGGTCTGAGGGTCTGTAAGAGGATCTGAGCTGGTTGAAACTCTCCAGGGCTGTGAAGCAGTGACAGTAAACGGCAGGGAAAACTCACTGTACATAACTCTCTCCTGCAGAGTGTTTTATCTCACTCTTTTCATCTCTCTGTTCCTGTTGAGGGAGTGCAGCAAGAGAGGTCATGGATCCTGCAGAAGGCTGGAGGTATGGCTTCAGTAGGCTACTTTAGGAGAGCAGTTTAAGGGTTTTATGGGGCATTAGAGGAGGTCTTAGAGGGCTTTTTAATAAAGCCTCTGGTTCTTCCACCTGCCTGCACGCTGTCACAGATTCCTGGTGTGATGTTATTTGGCATGGTGAATAAGGAGGAGGAGGAGGAGGAGGGTGAAGGCAGAGAGCAGGATACTGTAGCTCGGCATGAACTTGAGTGGCATGCCAGGCCTCTCACATCACCGCACTGGAGCAGGAACTGAGCTGAACTCAGAAACCCCAGGAGATCGGTCAAACGGAGCCGAATTAAATCAGAGCAATAAACAAGCACCTAATAAAGTGGTTGATTCCTGGGATAGAAGCTTCCAAAGCATGCCAGAGGAATGCTTTGTGTTACCTGCATCTCAACCAGCTGGTAACCTCCAGGATCTCTTAGTTTCTTTGTTACATAAGGATAAATCTGACTAGCACTAATCCCCACCCAGAGGATGAGCACAGGCAATCCCTAGGTCAACTCTACCTAACCTTACAATATTCCCAAGTGATGCAGGACAGGACACCGCTAAGATTAATACAAGGTGTTTACAGGCAGTTTGAGGGAAACACTTTGCAAAAATACAAGATCCTCTAAAAGCTTTAAATGCAGAGTTAAATGCAGATCAAAAGGCAACTTCAAGGGCTGAAAAAGTGAAACTAGAGAGAAAGCACAAAAACCTGCAGTTCATCAAATGGCCACTTGAGGCTGCCTCCAAAAGAAAGTCAATGCCAATAGACCCACATATTAAATTGCCCAACTTTACAGCAGAAATAAACATGCTTACAGCCTGAAAGAAGACTGGTTTTGTTTTCTAAAGCTAATATAACATTCATGACAACTGTGGTGCATTTTTTATTTATATCTAACTCATTTAACTTCTATGAAGGCTTAGTTATACGTAATTGAGGTAATGACTCCTCAGAGTGAGAGCAGCCTTTAGTTGTTTGTTTAGTGCCAAACAGTCACTTAAAACAATATTTTTCCTCTCCAGCACCTCCTTCTCATCCAAATGTAGTTACTTCCGGCTCCAAAAAAACAAGGGGGTGACGGCAGTAACACCAAACTGGAGGCTTTAAAGCAGAACTTCACAAACCAGTGTGCAATATCACAGTGGCCCCTCTACTCTGTAATATACCAGCTCACACTTAAATTGTGACTTAATGCTACTATTGAATTGAAAAACATAAAGCATGCAGGGACATATTACAAGAACACTTTTAAAAAATATCCCATAGAACAAATTTTTTTTTAAAAATGATGACATTACCATCACTTAAGTGTAGTTAGACGATATGTCATGGGTTGAAAATTAAAATTAAGAGTAATTAATTAGTCATAATTCAATGTATGCAAACAGTGAAATAATGCAAAGATTCTGATTCCAGTCTCTTAAATGATATAGTTGTTTCATAACACCAATAATACTAAAAACAGCAACAGCAACATCATGCTTGTTAATAAGATAAACATCAAATTAAAACAATTGCAAGAATCAAAAGGCAAAAACGTTAATTTTCAATATAAAGAAATATTAATAAAAGAATAAAAAGCAACAAAATGTCAACATTATGTAAAAGAAAATTATCATTTATCACCACTTCATATTTTTGCTGTTTGGATTTTTGCTTTAAGTAACTCTGCAAAGTTGTGATAAGTGTTTGATAAGTGTTTGACGTTTCACAAGCTGAATAATTTATTGATTAATTAAATAATCTCTAGATAAATAGATAGTGAAATAATCATCAGCTGCAGCTCACATCCATAGAAACTAAAGCTAGAACACCTTATTGCACAAGCAACACTAAGAGCATGCCAGAAGTCTGTTTCACTCTTACCTGAATTGGCTCTTGAGTCAGTCTCATAGGTCCAACACATTCTTCTGTAGCAGAAACCTGCAAACAACAGACGAGCCACAGTAAATCACAGTGTAACAAACAGAGCACATAAAACACACACAGAGCAAGAAAACAAGCTGTGAACACTTCTCACCATTTTACCATTGCTGTCCAGAAGCATACTGGCATATTGCTATTTTTTCTTGCTTTGCTCGTTCAGCTTTTAGAGTCTAACAACCTATAAAACAAGTATTTCCTCAGTTAAAAACGGCCTCCTAAAAAAGAACAGAATTCTGGACTCTTTACAAAGGATTTGTGATCGCCTCTCCTCCTTCGCTCAATATTTACATGCAATGTTAGCAGTCTAGAGTTGACCTGTCCACTGCAAACATCTTTAGAAGGTATTAGCAGCCAGTCACAGATTGAACTCACAGGTTTACTTGCATAATCCGACTGCAGGAGCATCACATTCTCTGCTGTGTGTGTGTGTGTGGTGTAGGCTTCTTAACCCCATGCGTCATTCTGGTGTGAATAAGCAACTCAGCTACATGTGTATCCTTTGAGCATATGCATGCACACACATGCTTACACCACACTTCAAACACATGACGCATCATGGTTGCACCATATCACACAGTGTTACACTGGACATCACATTTACAATGTGTCATGTCTTGGAATTAACTCTCAGATATCTGGTCATTTTTGAGCAGATTCTCTGTCAATGAGTCATTTTCCCTTATCGAAAGGTGTTTGTTAGAATATGTGGTTTTTTTCTTCATAAACACATACTCATAACCCACAAGGGAACGCTGCGGATTAAAGTCTCTTAGCAGATGAAGAAAAATATCTATGAGGCATCCACAAAAACAGAAAGGAGAGATAAAAACCGAGGGAGGAGGGGGATTTCAGTTAATGCTACTGAAGGCACAAGCTCCATAATAATGTATGCAACGCACAGACTTGACTCAGCCATCCAGAAGCCGCTGTATGACCAAAGCAGTGAGGTAAATAGGGGCTGGTGACTCAGCCATACATCACTACTATATGTCAGCAGCAATTAGGCTTTATGGTGGACACACCTCAAGCCACATCTAGTTTCAACAGGCCACCACTAACATTAAGAGCTTTTGAACACCACATTTGAAGAAAATAGTCATATTTTGCATAATACACATGAACTAGCAGAGCAGAGAGACTTTAAAATTTTACAGCAATGTTAAAAACATGATTAAATTATAAAAAGAAATCATTTCTGATAGACAAACAGTACAGGCTACAGAAGGCTGCAGAAGACTTAAAGCTATTCTCAGTTAATTTCTACAAATATTTGAGTGAATATGGACTAAGGCATGCAGTACTTCGTTGAGGACAGCAGAATTGCACGATTGTGCAGTCACAGTCATGTGGACCTCACAACACAGCTATTTGTCTCAAAGTACAAAGAGATTCTTAGAAGTTTCATAAGGAATCCCTTTCATGTTGACAGCCATCTTGCTGAGGTCTAACAGGGCAAAAAAAAAGAGGTCATTCTTGGAAGAGATGAGCTGACATTCACTGAGTTAGCATGACAGACAATGAGCATATGGTGGTTCAGGCAAAGACTGGTGAGATAAAACTGGAAAGGGACTGAATCACTGTTGAGTGCTTCTGCAATGAAGAAGCACAGGCTCAAAAGATGTCAGAGAGGTTGAGGGTTGGCTTTGGGAGAACATGACTAATTCTGTTTTATTTGTGTGCGACATGGCCAGATGTGAAACAGGACAGGAAGGAAGGCAGCACAGCTCAGTACTCAGAGCTAAGAGAGCAATTTGGAGAGAGATCAGTCCTTGTAGCTGGAAGATGATGGAGAATGTTCTGGGTAAAGTTTGCATTGGGCACCATCTAGTCTTAGAGTAGGTGACAAAGTCTTCATGGAAACACAGGAAGGGAAAATATGGGGAGGAATTCCTTTAAAAGTACACAGACAAGAGCCTGTGACAGTTAGATGAATGAAAGAGGAAAGACTGATGGAGGGTGGAGAAAAATGAGAAAGGTTGGAGGCTTTCTTGATTCATGAGGATTCAGACAAACAAAAAGCAGGAGAGGAAAGACTGGAAAGATGACAAACATTCAAAAATAGATAAGAAAGTGGACAAAAATTAAATGTCAGTCTGTATAAAGTTGGAGGAGAGAGATATCTGAGGCGGAAGAAAGAATAAAAACTAAAGCAAAACCCTTTTTTGTAAAAGCACTGAGTATAGCAAAACAAGTCTTTTGAAAAAGTGGTTGAATAATTTAACAATTAAACTGTAAGTATTCTCTGATGTTATTTGACACTTAAATACATAAATATAAATATACATATATATAATCTAAGTAATACACAGGATGACACAGTGTAAACAAATCAGAGCCTTTTATCCGTTTCTGTTCTCGCTACCTGACAGTAGGTGGCGGTAGTGCACTCACCAAAAACCCAACAAAATTTAGAGTTTAGCATTAATGTCTGTTTGTGCCCTGTTGCACCGTAGTTCTTACAAATTCCATCTCCCACACTTTTTTTTAATTCTGAGTATAATTTATTTGCCATAAAAGAAACAAAAAACACAAAAACCGAAGTTAAGAATTCGTAAAAGACTACACTGATATAGCAACACCAATGTCATTATCACGCTGCTATGCTAATGCTCAGGCTAGCTAGCTCGTTAGCTAGCGCCTCTCCCTCTACCTGCTGCATTTTAATCAAATACGTGTTAATTTTCTCTGTATGTCTGTAATATTAACTTTCTGTACGGTGTATCTGCAGCTAACTCACCAGCTTAGCTTTGGTTTCTTTCTTCAAAACTAGCGTTAGCTTTCTTTGTAGGTGAGCTGTTGTCAGTTTCCCTCCAGAACTGCGGCAGAGGTCGACTGTTCAGCCGGTCAGCTCGCTCTTTGCTCTTCGTTTATTTTCAAAAGCTGGATAATTATAACTCTTTGTTGATAAGTAAAGTATTATCCCAATATTTGTGTTTTTTAATCAAAAAATGTGTCTTATTATGTGACGTCTTTTAATTACAGTTACTCAACCCAGCAGTTTTTTTCTTCTTCCTCTTATAATTGGAGTAGTTCGCGGCTTAAATCAGCGAGTCGTCGCACCACAGCGCCCCCTCTGTGTAACGTCGGTATGACCTAATTTCTCCTTCCTTACGCCGCCAAGGCACTTCACGTGGAAGTTATCGTGAATTATTACGGCCGTGATAATCGTGTATTAAACTCTGACATCGTGACAGCCCTGCTAATACTATTTTTAAAACCTTTTTACTAAAGTTAACATTTTAATGCATGATTTTTGCTTAAAACAGAGCGTTTCTACACTGCAGTGTTATTACCTTTTAGAGTCCTATTCACCGCTGTCCCCTTCACCTCAAACAGTATCTTTGCCTCACATTTCTCCCTGTACCACCTCACAGTTTGAAAGCCTCTGACGTAAATCTTCAATTAAACACTAACCTTATAAAGCTTTTCTTGCTGCGTGCTGCCTTCGTCCTGGAGTCATTTCAAATCACTCTATAGTCTTTGCTTTTGTGAAGCCCTTTGTAACTTTGGATTTGAAAGGTGCTGTATAAATAAACCCTTAATTACTCACTGAGGCCCAGGTACATCATGTCATTGCATATGCTGCATACACACTGTTATGATACAGATTAAACATTGCTTTCATTGTGGAGGCCTGCTCTGCCATTTCATTACACATTTAGTAGAGCAGTTTATTCTGCAGAATGAAATAAACTTAACAAAGTTACACTGTGTTTAATGTGTTCTTTTGAAGGTGTTTTCACTGTTTACAATGATGTTGGGTCATAAGCATGACAAGTCGGTTTACACTGCAGCTGCAGAACAGAAAGATGTTTACACTTAAAGGCCAATCATTTAGGGTAAGTGACAAAGACAGCTGTATCTCTCCTCCAGACTTGACCTTGTGTGTGGCTTTTACTTTGAAACTTTGAGTGTTTAGAAATCAGAAATGATACAGTATGACGTTATTGTGGCCTTCACAGCAGGGCCGACTCCTCCGATCCTATGCATTATGTCACTTTCCCCTGCGTCTGAACCACAGTGAAACATTATTTGATTTATTTTGTGCACAGCAAGATAAGTACCAGGCAGTTTGTTATTATCATATTAAATTCCTCGTCATTGTTAACAGCAGGTTTTGGTGTTTCTACGTGAATCGCAGTCCTTGTGACAAGGCCTCATCTTATCTGCAGCGCAGGTGGCCTTCTGTAGTGCCAAGACGGACTTGAGGTCGGCCTCAGTCTGCACACTGCGGTGATTATCTTTCTTTAGACTTCTTTTTCTCGGTTTGAAGTCTTGATAAGCTCACAGAGATCAAGTGATATTTTGAAGTGGGCTAACTTTGTCATGTACTGCAACCTTCAAATCTGATGTTACGCTTTGTGATTTTAGATTCGCAAACTCACTTATGTTTCCATCTTCAATGAGCATCCACTCCGACTCTGGAAAATGCAATTCTGCCTGATGCTTTTCATATTTATTGACGCAATTTGATTTTAGATGTTATTCCCCAACTGCAGGGTTTTGGAATTCCCCCTGAGGTCGTGCTCCTCAGTGCCACCGTCCTCACCGCTGATCATTTTTTATGTGCTACATTTCCAAAAAAGAGAATGGAAACGTGACTTTGCACAATAGAATTTCTGGGGAGCTCTGGGGAGATAACATGCATGTAAACACACACCTTACAGGAACTTCTCTGCATGTAAACAGTCATCTCAGTCCAACTATTTTCCACTTCACAGCCTGGATGGCTTTCCTGCTCTCACACAGTCGTCCTCTCACATCTCACATCCAGGCTCAGACTTTATCCACACTGAGAAATCCACACACTGCTGCTCCTGAACAGCTGCACTGAGATTTCGGATAAACTGTCAGAAAGTAGTTTTTAATAGCTGGTTTTAGTTTAAAAAAAAAAGCCTCTGTATTTGTGCACCAAGTTAATCACAAGCATGAGAGCCACTAAACTAGATTATTCACTTGTCTTTACTTTCAGACAGTTGCAGATGATTTTGAAGCTAAGAAACAAAATTAAATTGATAATAAAAATGCACTTAAGTCTGGAATCACAAGCCATAAAATTAAATCAATAACATCAATAATGATAACTTGCACACATGATGCATTAATTTCCCAGTCAACCTGAAAAGATTTTTTTACTATGAAAAACTAATAGCTGATTCTGAAGTGAGTTAAAGCAGATAAAGAGCTGAACACAGTCTGAGTTTGGCTTCTCTGCAGTACAGGTGCGTCTCTTCAGGTCATGGTTAGGCTCCGCCCACCTCTGACCAGCAGGATTGTGGATTTTACAGCACTGAGTTTATTCCTCATCCACACATACCCAGGTCTTTATCAAAACAAAGCTTATTTTTGATGTGTTTGACCTTTGACCCCACACAAAAGCAGTTTAAGATCACTGAAAACTGTTTATTTTTAACCATTTTCTGCTTGTTTACTGCTGCTGAAAATGCAAACAGAACTTTTTAAGTTTGAATGCACCGTAACTTTTCTTCTTTACTGAGGAACTGAGACGTCACAATGTGCAATGACACTAAATAATCCAACATTCCCATCAAACAGTCCACCGCGTCATCAAAAATGGCAGGTTTTGGGACCAGAACTGGTTGCAACAAGCCCACTGCTGCTGCCTTTAACCAGGCTTCTGATTGGATAATAACATCTCAGGAGGAGAGTTTTATCTCACCTGCTGGTTCTGCAAGCTCATGACGATGCATCAACTTTGTTTTTGGATTATTTCCTTTAAGAAAGTGCTTGTGTTGCCTTAAAATGTTGCTCACAGAGAAGATTAGCGGCAACACAGTCACCTCCCTCACATTTCAGCTCAGCAGCTTAAAACGGAAGATGACACTCATCAGTGTTTTTCCAAAAGCTCCTTCTTTAATGTCCAAACAACAGATTCAAATTTATCTTCTGTGGAGAAAGTTTGAGCCAAACTTCTTCTTCTTAAGCGTTAAAACCATCATCTTACAGCTTGAAAGCATCAAAATCATTAAAAAAGAGCTTAAGATTTTTGCAGGATTAGTTTAGACTGACATGTTGATGCTTCATGTACATTGTTTTGCATGATTCCCCTGATGTGTGTGAACACGATGGATAATCTGAGTCACTGTTTGATGAGAATAATTGAGTAAATTTAAGGGGGAATGTGATGCCTTTGCTGCTCTGGATGTGAGACGTGTAAACACTCAGCAGACGTAAACAGCGACTGTAACATGTAAACCAACATTAAAACCTGGAGAGCGATTCAACAAGAACTGATGGATCCACCATCCGAGCACCTGTCTTCAATCCAAACTCAGAGCTGAAATCAACAGTTTTTGAATTCAGGAGTTCGTCATTGTTAGTTTGAAGCAGGATTTTTAAAAAAACAGGTCGGTCTGCTGCTCTGCACTGCTGACAGATTCAGTACCGGGAAGCAAGGACAGCAACCGCACACAACAACGGGCCAGGATCACGTTTCCAACCAGAAAACACATCTGCTAACGTTACGTCAACATAAACAACAGTTAGTTTTTCTCAGGAACTGCCTCGAAACTGTTCCCGTGTGTTTGTGTCCGGCTCAGACCTGCGGCTTCTTAATGCAGGCTGCAGGGAAACACGCCGCCTTTCCAAAACTGTTTACTTTCTGCTGGCGAACGTCAACTTCTGCTGCAGCCTACAGTCTGATATCAAGAGCTGAAGGCTTCTGGCACAAAGTAGCTTCCTGCAAAAACCCCCCAATGTTTAAAATGACAGACAGGCAAAATAAGTCCTGATGTTTCATGATCAACGACACAGACGGCAGGTCGAACCAGCTGTTTTATGTCCATGTGTTGATCTTAAATCTGACATTTTAATGCTGCTTGTTTGCATCTTTAACTCATAAACACACAAACTGCTCAGAAAGCAGCATTTGGTTTGTTGTTGTAACTTTTTCATCCCAAACATTTTGCTTTACTGTGTCTTTTGCAGCAGAAAAAGGAGAAAATATAAATGATTCTATCAAAATTCAAAATATTTTCATGGCTGGTTGAAACATTATAAGCATATTTCTTTATTTTTAGGGGAAAAATGCTCAGAATTTATATATTTTTAGACATTTTTAATCATAATCTTCTCTTAAATTTACTGGTTCAATGTTCTGAAAATTCAAAGCTTGAGATTTGAAACTGTTTAACTTTTTCGCACCAATTTAGTTGTAATTTTCCTTTAATTTAGAACAAAAGAAATATGAGTTTTAACGTTTTATCCTGAGTGACTGATCCCATTTAAATTAATCATTTGCTTTACATGATATCACGTTTCTAGTTAAATTAAAAGTGTGAGTTCAGTGATGCAAGAAGCTGACAGGAGAAAATAATATGAATCCATGCAGGTTTAAGTTGCAGCAACAACTTCAGTCCACTTTGACCATCAAATTATAGTTTGTTTTTTATCAAACAACCTGTTGTTCACCTGGTCTGAACGTCCAATCAGAGCTGCTCTCACCTCATCTGCTTCTTGTGGCCACCTGAAACTTCACATCTCGTCTCTGAGAAGGTGAGTTTGTGTTTCAGTCTGTTTTCTTTTTCTCTATAAAGTCACTTTGTTTGCAGAAACAAACAGACGTGAAAAAGCTGCTGTGGGGTTGAAGGAGATGCCTTCACTGCCGTCGGTTTTTTTAAAAACACAGAACCGGTTTTGTTCATGATCACTGACCTTCTGTACGTATGAACGAGAGGTGGTCGGGACGATGCGGAGAAATCACTAAATCACTAAATCACTAAATCACTAAATCACCAAATCACTAAATCACTGTCTCCTCTGCTTGTTCTTATGAAATCACCGACTGTCGCGAGGCCCTGAAGGGGAATCTGTTCAGGCCTCCAGCATCAGCTCCCTCACATGCCACATTTACACTCCCACCGTACTGACCAGAGGGGTAAACAAATGATTTGTGTATACAAACACACACACACACACACACAGAGGAAGACACACACACACACACACACACACACAGGAGCGAGATCAACACCATGGCAGATTATCAAGATCCTGCAGGGAAAAGCAGATGGTTTTAATAATAAATGGTATCATTGATCCTCAGAGATAGAGGAGAAGGAACAGCTGACGAGCTCACACACACACACACACACACACACACACACACACACACACACACACACACACTATCTGTGCAATCTTAAACTAATGACACCAATATGTGAATAGTATTAAGTTGCAGGACCTAAATGTTATTTAGTTCTTAATAAGCGAAGTGTTCTATGATTTCAGCTGCTGATGAGAGGAATCCTGTTTGGGTGACTTCATATTTTCATACAATCCAAAGACTCATAATGTGCCAATTTCCCTCCATATTAGGACCAGAGGAGGCAACTTCAAGCCAAGTAAGTACGAGATGTGAGAATTAAAGAGCATGGGACTGATGGAGCCTTTAGAAAGGCCACAAGTTCAGTCCAGATTAGATAAATAATCGTCTTTTTAAACCAGAAGCTGACAAAAAACACACAGATACAGCTGTGAGAATGTGTGTATTTCTGAATGTGATCCAGGCCTGAAGGAGTTAACGTGCTGCGAGGGTCTGATGACACGATCATCTGCTCTCTGACCAAACACAGCCGTGTCCTCTGGGGTTCCATCGTAAATATGAAGGAGGATCTGTTCACATGCTCCCTCATGACAAGACATGCACACAAGTTTACGATCCTCGGACCGACCATCCGGGTCCCTGAACGCTGCACGGGGAGACTGCGCCCACTCTCAGCTTTCACATTAACTTATTAATGCTCATTGGTTTGGTTTATTGAGTTTGAAAGCATCACTCACATGAAAGATGATGAGCAGATCACATTACATTAAGATTCTGTGTGATGCAGATTAAATGTGACTGTTTTTCAGAGAATTTCTTCACATACTGTCGATACTTAAGTACAAATCTAACAAAAAAAGCTTAAAAATTAAATTAATTTATGTATATTTAGACATGTTTAATGTGATTTTAGTTTACAGGACTTAAGTTGATCTAAAATGTTTTGCACAACTTGAGTTTTAGGTCATTTTATTAACATGCAACAGCATCTTTTAACATTTTCATGCAGGTGAACTGTATTTATTTAAAGGTACTGTTTGGTGCTGCTCTGCTTTTATTAAAAATGGTCTTTTTTGTCGTATTGCTGGATTATTGTTGCTCATAGTCAGACTATAAAACCTCATAACTTCAGGGTTCAATGGAAACATGTGAGGAGGTAAAACTTCAGCGACACTTACAGTCTTAACGTTGTTCTTTAAACAAGTTTTGGTTGGAAAACTTGAGTGTAACACTCCTTAACTTTCATGCAGAAACTGGATGTAAACATCTTATATTTGGATTGTTTTATACTATAATAAAGCTGCAAGCAGATATGTAAGTGTTTATCATCACAGTTCACATCTGAGAGCGATTCAAAGTGGATGCAGATGGAACAGGAACTGATTACGAGTTAAAAAATGATGTAAAACAGTTAAGACTGTGTTTATATCTGCATTTATCTACACTAACACGTTCATTATATGTTCATTTAGTGCTTAAGTGTTATTGTTTCATCTCTTAAATAAAAGAAATATAAAAACCCTGCCAGGACACAACTGGATATGCATCTGTTTCTGTCGTTTATAGCCAAATAAATCAGATTTATGAGCGGCCGCCTGACATTTGATGAAGATATTCTGATTTTTATTTTAGCCCATCTGTCATCTATTACATTCATCCTTGGGAATGGTCTCGTGACAGCAGCACAGTAGCCATAACAGCTGCAGATGTTTCACTGAAGCGACCACAGCGCTGATCCGCTGAGGCGTCCGCGCGGCTTCACGCGGCAGGTCGCAGGGAGGGACTGAACGACAGGAAACTCAATGAAGACCATTTGTAATCAAAGCAGCGGATCAGGAGGCTCGCGGCCTCCTCTGGTAACACACACACACACACACACACACACACACACACACACACACACACACACACACACACACACACACACACACA
>JAQMCX010000041.1:9161820-9182891 GCA_029814765.1 Acanthurus leucopareius | reverse complement strand
ATCGGTTATCGGTATCGGCCTTTAGGAGCTGAAAGTTATCGGTTATCGGTATCGGTTTTAAAAAACAGTTATCGTGCGTTCCTAATTTTACTTCATAGCATCAAAGCAACAGTGCGTTTTATTTCGTCGCCTGTCAGTAACATCTGGCGAACACGAGTCAGAGAGTGAGGAGGGAAGTTGGCGAACACGATCAAACGTCACATGAATCAAACTTAAACACACGACTTCATCAGTGAACGTTTCCCTCTGAGTCAGTCAGCTGGATCTTCATCAATGGTGGCTGTTTAATAACAAAATAAACAAATCCCATGATCCCACGCTATGCATTGTTTTGATTGACAGCTACTACCACTCTAATTAATATTTTATAACAGTCATACTTATTATATTCCTATGGATTTTGGGGGATTTGGCACAGGTGGTTGCTTCCAGCATGAAACAGAAATCAATGACCTTGAACCAGTTTAAATTTATGAAAAAAATCAGATATTTGCAGAGTTTCACAGGCTGAATTAAAGGTTTTTGTAAAAGTCATGTGACCTTAGTTGCGACAGAGGTCATGATGCAGCAGGCAGCACCGGTTAATGGACAAACGTATATAAGCTGTAATGACTTGACACTGTTTTTCTTTAGTCTCCAGCATAAAATGAAGTTAAATAAGCCAGAAATGACCTTTCTGCTTCTTTAACAAATGACATGATTTATCTTGGTATCTATTATCGCTGATGGCTTCCTAAATAGTGGATAGTAGATTAAAAGAGAGAGGAGAAAGGCATTTAGGAAGGCCACTGCCAGTCTCTAATCTGCATGTTTACTGCTTTCATTAGAAGATCATCTAAGTGCAGGATCGATGGCGGAGTCGCCGCTCAGCGAGGAGCCGTATATTCAGCCACTGCAGGAAAACTTTGGTTGTGAATCGTAAAGGGAGTCCTGCCCCAAAGGTGTCTGAGGAAACTGAAAAAGTGTGTGTGCAGAGTTACAGTTTACGTGTGTGTCGGCGAACCTTTACAGCACCACTCCAATCACAGTGTCTGTGTGAAAATGCATCAGTTTTTTTGAGGAAATCAAGGTGCTTCAGAGGATTCGTGCTCTCACGGAGCTTCAGAGATGCCAAGTGACCAACATCTGTTGCATGGCCGTCTTTCCCACAATGCTTTATGGCTGAAATGTTCATATTATTCTAACCTGCTTCCTCAGATTAGCGGGCGCAGCGAGCGCTAATGGAATGCATTGGCCTAAAATAGCCCATTAAGCACTGGGCTTGTTTAATGGAGGTGAAGGGGGAGATTGGTGGCTGAAGTAATCAATCCACACAACCACAACCACCTCCTCCATCCCTCCCTCCCCTCCCCTCTCCTCTCCGCCATCACCCATCCACCCACCCCTGCAGGGGAAGGAGGGAGAGGTTGGCGGTGGGAGAAACTGCGAAGAAAAAGGCAAGAAACTCTGTTTTGTTACATCATCACAACCTCTGGTATTATGTGCGCCCTGATCAAAATTCATGTATTCAGCTCGCCTCCCACTCTCGCGGATCATGAGAGAAAGAGGCGACTTGTTAGTTTATTAGCCCTCACCCGTTGGATTGAGCCTGCACTTGGACTGAACGCGGGGGTGAGGGAGGTGTCGGGGGGGGTGAAGGGACTGGACGGATGGGCCGATAAGGGAGGAGAGGGAGGGGAGGAAAGGAGGGTGTGAGCTGTAAATCGTCAGCCAGCCTGTTTAGTCATGGTCCTGGTAATCTCTGGTGACCTTGGCTGCCGCCTGGTTGGCCCGATTTCTGCAGCGCCGCATTAATATGCACGCAGTTCAGAGACTCTCAGCCCGTCTCTGAGTCCGTTTTCCTCTTCTTCCCATTCTTTTTTTTTACCTTCCCCCTTTCATACGTTACTGGCAACCATCTCTCTCATCCATTTAGCTCACCTCTTCCCATACTGTCTATAAAAGAATCACAGACTTCAGGATTTATGATGGCATCTCAATTGCCCCTGTGTCAGAATTTGGCAGGCTGAAGGGTTTTTAAGGTTATTTTTATGGCATTTCTGCTTTATTAGATAACGTGCTGCCGAGCAAGATGGCAGAGACGGAGGGAGATGGAAGGCGAGCAGGAATGACAAATGACAGAGGTCTTTTGTCAAATAAAAAACTTTGATATTCATTTTTCTTCTTGCCACGTTCCTTATGCCTCGCAGTTCAAAGCCTTGATTTACTCGCTTCCCTTCAAAGAGAGGTCAGAGGTCAGGGTTAGCTACCGAACATCAGCCTCGTGTCTCTCTGATGGACACTGGAGCCGAAACTAAGACTGGATCCAAGAAGTGACAGCAACTCTCTGCCATTATGTCTGATGCTGCAGTTCATTTTATAATTTGCTCTGCAGGGGGAAAACGGAGATGACGACTTTTCCCCGACTTTTCATGTGTTCTGACTTTAAACTCAAACATATTGATGGAAAAAAAAGGGATGACGGAGGTGTGACAGACATCTGAAGTAATCTTACAGTGAGGACTTTCTTTGAAATCAGATGAGGTTTCAATCTTTTTAAAGATAAAAAGCTCTTTACTACATAAAAGGAGCTGTTTATCTCTTGTTGCTTTACCGAAAGTGTATTTACGCCAACGGAGTCGCTGCTTCCAGATGCAGAGCAGATTAATTTTTAAGTGAAGACAACAATCTACATTAGTGCAATTTCTGAAATAATAACTTTTTCTGTCAACCCTTTGAGTGAGTATCAGCCTGATGCTTTGTCAACGTCTAACAATGACCATCTTTTTTCATTACATCAGACCTCTTTAGCCTTTTAATGGCAAGAAAAATCTAATTCAATTTCTTTATGACGTCGTCTTCATCTCAGCAGGGGAATTAGAGTTTTTTTTCATAGCTCCCTTACAGCATAAAGCCTAAAGCTTTTTTTTTTCTCTGTCTAAAGTCCAACCAAGGGCACTGCCTCCTTGATTTTCCTTGATTACTTGCAGAGGGACGGCCAAGGGAGGATAAATGTGGCAGAAGCAGATTAAAAAGCGCACAAAAAAAGGAAAAAGGCCAGTGATATATATAAAAAAAGA
This sequence comes from Acanthurus leucopareius, assembly GCA_029814765.1. Lineage (NCBI taxonomy): Eukaryota > Metazoa > Chordata > Actinopteri > Acanthuriformes > Acanthuridae > Acanthurus > Acanthurus leucopareius. The sequence continues at coordinate 9,179,832 of JAQMCX010000041.1, read as the reverse complement.
GACTTGAATGTGTTGGAGTTTCCTTCCAGGTAGACACACTTTACTATGGATGGCTTAACAGCAGAGCTGGTCTGGTTTGATTGATATACTGGAGCACCGGTCTTAGCATTTGATCAATATCAGAAGCCACTGCTTTTTATCCAGTGCAGCTCCTGCACAGATATACTGTAGCTGAAGTTGTTTTACTCTGACCTCCGGCCCTTTTGCAACGTTATCTCTTAATGTAGCCTGGGAGGCGAGGAGGAAGTCGTACAGATTCAAGTAGCTGTACTTTGAATGTTCCATCTTTACTTTATTAGCTGCAGAAGAAAAGTGCTTCTTTTTTTTTTTTCTCCCCCTCCCACGTTTCTTTTGTAGATGTACGCAGCTTCATTTTACAGCAAGGTCGCAGGATGTTGGTGCGACCATCTGCTGTCTTATTTTGAATGTCAAAACAGCCTTGTGATTGTTGGTCATCCTTCCTGTTTCAAAGCTCATGTTCTCACTGAAGATGGGAAGAGATTTTTTTTCCTGATGAATAAAAACAAAAGTGAAGGCATCACTGAAATTAATGGCAAATTAAATTCCACCGCTGAAAAATTCTCCTGACTGCTTATAAGTCTTCTGTCCCTTGATTAAAAAGATTCTCCGTTTAAATACATATAACAAGATCTACGAATTAATGAATCAGTCATATGAATGAAGACGGACAAGATATGCGACAAAAGCAAAAGCCAAACCAAACTTGATCTGTTTTTCTTCATTAATTCACAAAAAACTTGTGATTTGAAGTTGAATTTCTGCAGGATGGAATAAAAAAACATTTGCAATGATGCCCTGAATTTAACTTTAACTCTTTTACATGTTGTATTTTAAAGATTTTACACCAAAAAAGAGTCTTTTCTCTCAGCTTCTGCCATATTACAGCGTTTCTGTGATATCAGTGATCACAGGATGCTTTTAACCTTTTTACTGTTTGGTAGCCTTGTTATTAAAAATCTAGATGTTTTGTCAGATCATAAATCTCCTTGGATGTGCTTCATGTAAAAAAAAAAAAAAAAAAAAACGCCTCCAGAATAACTTATCACATGCAAACTAGGTCCACTTCGATGTTTACTTCCAAAGCAAAACTGTATCACTGAATTTGAGATTTCAGCTTGTTGAGAGGAGACTTGGTCGTCCTCGCCAACTCCCGAACATCACATCATTTTCCTGCAGCTATAAAGAAAAACCTAAACCAGCTTTTTGGAAGGAAACATAAAGAAAAAAAAAAAAAGCCTTTTTTTTTTGTGTCTCTTTGTTGTGTTTTTTTGGAAGCTGGTGACACCTTCAAAGGCCTCACTTCTCTGCGTGCCCACATTCAGCCACTGCAGTGGGAGCACTTACCAAACGAGAGAGCCACACTGAAAAGATGAGGAACAATTGCATTAATTTAGTGTACTCAACCACCTCTGTGGATAGTTTGTTTATATTGCACTACCCCATTGTTACCTCTGCCGAACCTACGATTCCAGCTAACAAGCCCACTGAGTCTTTCACTGGAGGACTGTAGATTATTTTTGAGTTTTGTTTTTTGCTGCTGTTCAGCTACTTGAGCAAACGCCGCTAATTGAAATTCATCCAGTTTGTGGGATTGGTGCTGCAAACGTACTGTACACACATTACAGTAGGCATGTAGGCAAAATAAATGAACCATGTTGATTATTTCATTCCCTGAAACAAAAAAACGCCTTTTCTCTAACCTTTTTATGACTGTTGCACTTTCAGTAGCTCCCCGATTTCTCCCTTCAGACGGTCATCCATCTAAAGCAGTGAACCCCAATTTAATTAATTATGTTTATGCAAATGTGTGCTCTTGTGCCAGAGTCTCCATTTTCATTTTCTTGTTGTTTTTTCCCCTTTTCATAGCATTTCTTTTGCCATTTTTTTTTGCATTTCTCTACGGTTGCTCCAGGTGAATTTATAGCAAATTCAATTTGCATTAAGATTCTAATTTGCTGACACTGTGCACGGATACACCTTTTTTTTAAAAGTGTTTTGCACCTTTTGCACCCACAGCCACTCAGCCTCCACCCATGCCTGAGCTGTGGTTGCGTTTGCAGGGAGAAGATGGGTGCAGCACATGGTAATGGTGTTCCTACTGAGCCTCTAATTGGAGCAGAATAGGACGGCTTATTTCGAATCAGGAAAATGAACTGCTTGTTATCAGCCCGTTGGCTGAGGGATCAGGGAATTGCAGTTTGCGTGTTGAGGGAGTTGTTTTTTTCCGTGTGTACTGAGTGGAACATATAGCTGTGTTTGTGTGTGTATATGTGTGTGTGTGTGTGTGTGGCTTAAAATATGCCTGCATGGTTATCTAACTCAGAAGTTCCTCAAAATAACCATCATCACTTATTTAATTAGTTTCATAGTTGAAAGTGTTTCTGACCTAAATACAAGTACTCCCTATTTGCAGTGTTTTAATATTATTCATTTAGAATTTGCATTATTATCGTTTTTACAAATGAAATTTTTACTTTTTCTTTGCTGTTCTATTCTACTTACTTTAGGTTGTTTCACACCAGACTGTTTTTTAAGAGACTTTTGGAACAAGTTTACATTCAGACCACCTTAATAATTCATTATCTGAAGGCTGGCAGCTTGACTGCTACAATAAATGACTCAACTGCCTTTTTAGATTTACAGTATGAATAAGTTAATATGTGATTTGGAGACCTTCTTTCTTCCACAGTCTGTTTTTATAATTGGAGCTGTAATGTCAGGAGAATCTCCTCCCAAAGGTAAAATTCTTTATAAAAAGGCTCATTTGAGACAGTTATCTTTGGTCTGGAGAGAAAATTGGGAGTGATTGACTTGCTGCAGCGGCTGTGAATGTCGACTTACTGCCTCAATTCTCCATTAACAAGTTAGTCTTCATAGTTAGGTTGTTATAAGTTAGCTCTTCATTTTGCCCCTTTATCCCCAAATGTAGAAATACCAGATCTCTCCAGTGTTAATCTGAGGGAGGAGTTGCACCAGAAGCTCATTTCTTCCATGCAAAGTCAAGAAATTCACTCTTTCTTTTTCCAGATTTCACCCAATATCATATAAACACAACAAAACCAGTGAAAAGAGGTTGCAAATGCAGTGATAAGGATGTGATTTTTCCAGCTACTGCATACTTGTGTTACAGTATCACCACACATCTGCAGGCATCATGCAGGAGTGTGATGTAAAGACCGCTGCTAACAGCATCCACCTGAGGCTGCAATAAAAAATAAGGTTTTAGTTCAAATTGACTTTTAGGAGACAGAACTTCAGTTTTTTTTAGCTCTGCAGCTCTAAATCAAGCCGATTTGTTCAGCGAGTCGTGACAAAGCAAGTCAAAAATCAGCACAGTCATTTACACCAGAGCTTCCCAAATTTAAGGTGGTGACACATTTTAACTGGGTCACAAATTGGCAGAACTGAACTAAAATAACCAAAACCATCTGAGGTGACGATGAGTGCGACTTGTGTGTGATTCCTTCACTTTCAATCACTCGCATGATGTTGAAATAAAAACACAGGGGGGGGATTTACACATGCTGGCTTCACTGAAGCCGTTAAAAATGCAGATGGGAGACCTCGACATGTTTTGCGAGGGGCGGTGCTGAGTGACGAGCGCTTTAAAAGTGAACAAATTGGACAGAAATGTTGAAATGAAGGAGCTTCGTCATCGAGGAGAGTCCAAATAATACTTTATGTGCAAAGAAGAGACTTAGAAGAGACGGCGCTTTGACAGCGTAGTACGTATAGTATGTACATATTTTATGAAGTGGTGAGTAACTTAACATCACACTCAGCCAGTTTGATTACTGCTGCGATGTTCTTTATGTACTCGACTGCTCTCGATACTCCAGGAGCCACTGTGAGAGTCTGTTTATTGCTTTAATTATATGTACTAGTTGCAGTGCAGAGTCATAATGCAGGTTTGTTAGTGTTAGCTTAGCATCTTAGCATCACGCTTTGCAAATCAAAAGTTTAGGAATCCCTGATTTAAACTCTCCACATGCTTTTAATATTTACTTTTAATTTGAATCTCCTCAAATCACCGACTAACGTTTGTTTCTTGGCTCCTTTTACCGAAAAATATTTTTTTCCCCTCATTATTAGATTAAATAACTTCTATGTAATGGATTTATTGGGCATGATGGGAACCCTGCTGGCAAACTGCTGCAACATTATTAATGATGACTGGCTTCAAATCTGACTATTTGTTTTAAAAAAAAGTGCAGCTTTGATGTATTTTGATGCTCCGATCTGATGAATAATGTAAAACTTGACCTCAGTCCAACCTTTCATGGCAGCAAATCAAGCAAAAAGATTTTTTATTAAAAAAAACAATACGCTGTTTGCAACCTGTTAGATCCTTAAAGTGGAAATTTTGCCTCTCAACCTCTCAGGATGCCAGACGACGCGAGTTCAGCCACAGCGAGCAGACGTGGCGGCAAGACAAAGCCGAAAATACCACCTCTTGTGCAGAAATATGAAAGAAACAGGCAGCGGCATTTTCAGGGAGCCTCTCAGCCAGCTGTCCCCACTTCCCCATGTCACAGAGCGAACGCTGTCGCAGGGAATGAGTGCAGTGCATCATATTATCCAGTTTGTAATTGAATTGTAGCGGGAGGTAGGTTGGTAATCAGTGTACAGCAGGTAGTTTTCGTTCCAGTGTTTGACAGTAATGTCCTCTAATGGGAAGCTCTGGCTCTACTCTGGTTCCAGGCCACTGGGTTCCCCTGGATCCCTGGCTGCTTGTGTGTGTGTGTGTGTGTGTGTGACTGCAGAGTGTGTAAGCAGTTGTTTGTTTTTTTAAGCTGTCTGCAAATGTGCAGGTTGTGTGTGTGTGTGCAGCTTCACATCCGAATTCCTTTCAATATTCCTCAAGTTCCTTTTTTTTTTGAACACACTCAACCTTGAAGACATGTCTGTGACAAAAGAAAGTCACCATCTACTCTTGATAAATTACCAGCGATGGCCGATTGCTCAGTGATTTACAGAAGGGACGCCCTTGTGTGGCTTTCGGGTCCCTCACTGTCCTTGCTGATCTGCAGCTTGAATCATTTCTCCATCATAATTTCCTCTCAGTCTCTTTGAACTGCCGGCGCAACCTCCCCTCACCCTCCCACTCCTCTGTACAAGAACTGAATAGCTTGGAGATAGAGGAAGGGTAGAACCAAGAGAGAGAGAGAGAGAGGCACAAAGGCAAAAAAAGAGAGAGAAAGAGCTGATGCCTGGTAGTTAACAGTGTGGGAAAAAATCTGAGACAAAAAATAAGGTCATAGTTGACGTATGAGAACTGACACGAGCGCCCATCAGGACGGCGCCCGGCCGCTTGCTTTGTTACATATTCTTGCCATCTTATCATTTCACAGACGGCTGGCGGAGAGGCTGATGTGACAAGGCTCTCTATCCATCTGGGCACGCTCTATTTTCACCGACGCTTATTTCGCGGGGGCACCGGAGCACAACGCCCCAAATGGTGTGTCGGTGTCTGTAGTGGACCGGCGAGGGTCTGAGTCACCGGCTTAGCGCACCCACACGGCCATGATACAGCACAGAAAAAAAAAAAAAACAGGCTGACAAGGCTGCCAGCGGAGGCAGCGCGGATTGTGTGGCCCGCTCTGCCTGTGTGTGTGCGCGTATGTGTGAGTGTGTGTGTTCTCGCTGTGTATTTTGTACCTGTGTGGGTGGGTGAGAGTGTGTGGAAAAGAAACGTCTTATCCACACTCTCGTCCTATGTGCGCAGTCATGTCTGCAATGCAGCACTGGCTGTTTTTTTTTTTTTTTTCTTCTTCAGGAGTCAGTATTGTTTATGTGGGGTGTCTCCACGCCTCCCAAGGCTGTTTGTCTGTTTGTTAGATGAGAGGATTACTGGCGCTGTGGGGAACAGAAGGATGATTTTCCGATTATGTAGTTCTCTCTCTCTGGAGGAGACACCCCAGCCATAATAGGATCACTTTTACATCTGCTCCTTGTCAAATGTTCCCCCCGAAATAGGCACGAACTTGGTGTAAACATATGGATACAAGTAAGTTTTTCATAGTTTGATTGCCCAGGAGAATCACACAAAGCTGTTTGGGAGACATAATCACCCCTGTAAAGTCAGAGTGGAAGCTTTCACAGACTCTCACGCTGAGATGATCCGATGGGCCCGTAAGACAGTTTGTCAGATTTGGACGTATACAAGTGTTGGATGACAAATTTGAAGCTCGTGCTTTTGAGCATTAAAGCGAAAAAAAATAGGCCCAAACACTAACACAGAGTCAAACAGACCAAATTAAATGCTGTTTTGAAGATGAAAAATACATTTATTTCCATGCGGTTCCTCTCAGAGATGTTCATGAGTCTGTTTTTGCAAATACGAGTCAAGTGTCAAGTCTCTTATGGATGTAATGAGTGTTTTGCATTGAGTCATCTGCTGCTGCTGCACTCCAGTCTGCACTGAACACCACATGACTATGCAGGGAACTCAGAGCAGGTGCAAAACTACTGTATTATCATTATATTGCCTTTATAAATTAGCAAACAGCATAAGCATTGATTGGTTTTCGGTATATTATCACTTTAAATTGACTCTTGTGATGCGATATGAAAAGAACACAACAAAGACATGAAATCTTTCCCTCAAAGTTGATATTTTTTATTTGTATTTGCTGTGTAAAATGAACACACAGCTACTCTGCAGACCAAACCAATGACGTTTATTATCTACTGTAAATTAACACAGTTTGTCTCTGCAACCCAGTGATGGTAACTTAATAAGCCTCAAAGGTTATGTGGTCAGCAGTAAACCTTTAACCTGCCTGTGGGACATTTATTACTAATGTGGTCTCTTCTAGTTAAACGTTAGTCAGCAGATGGTGTCAGCAAAACATGGTTTATTAAGTTCTCCGACTATTTTTATAGCAATCTTTGCAAACATGTGCAGCAAGAAAACAAATGTTATTGAAATATGCAGCAAACACAACTGTAATCTACTTAAAAAATACATAAACTTGAGCTACAAAGACAGTAGGAGCAAAGGAAGTTGATGCTAAGCTAAACATGTGTTTTAGCATAACATTTTCTTTCATGTTACCAAATGACTCACCTGTTCGACTGTGTTTTCAGGTGATACAGCAGACAGTGTGTGTATTCAAAATGGCCAAACGCTTTTAAAAATGGGACGGCAGCAGCAACATCCCCCCCCCTCAACTCAACTCAACCCTCCAAATGGAAGCAAATGATTTTAAAAAATGATAAAAATGGATGATTTGAATCTGTCGTTGATGCAAAGATGGGAGACATGCTGCTTTCATTAACCGTCAAAGGGAGGAACAGCTTCTGCTCCACCTGAATAATTTCTGCCAAACTCGTCTTCACTCGCAGTTACGTGTGTGTGTGTTTGTGGGTGTGTTTATTTTTCTTTCCCTATTCTCCTCCCTGCGAGGGTCCATCCTCTCCTCCCCCCTTTTCCATCAGCTGCCTCTCTGTGCTCCTCGTCCCCATCAGTATTTAACCCGTGATTGGAGACAGCAGGCGTTACTCTCTCTGGAGGCCGTGTCCAATCAGAGGAGCCGAATCTGATACAGACCAGGAAAAGCCAGCGAGATTGCGGCCGATGTTTATTTTGTGATAGGAAGAAAACTGTTTTTTCTCTCTCTTTCTCTTTCTCTTTTTATTTTGGTTTATTTTGTTGGGTTTTTTTCCAGTCACATCTGAGTATTTGCATATAAATGACAGCCCGTTTGCTGTCAAGGAAAAGAGAGGGAGAGAGAGAGAGGGAGAAGGGGAGGGAGAGACAAACGACAAATGAAGATGAAGTGTCATGAGAGTAAAGTGCAGGCAAGACGGCGAGAGATAGAGCTGTTTTATCTGCTTGTGAGGAACGGGTAGGAGGACGGGAGGTAAATGTCACCGCAATCATGAAATAAGCCGGGCAGCTGGAGTCGCACAGCAAAAATGTCAATCTTTTCATCTGCTTTAAATCCTACATTTTTGTCATTTCTGAAAACAAGACAAAAAATTATGGTAATGCAGGGTTCCTTTTGTTTGAATTTAAAGAAGGAGTTCAGTCTCTTTGTCTGCAGCTTTGACCATCAGCCCAAAGAGACGATAATAACCCAAATAAATGATAAGAACTTAAAAAGGCTGCAGCATCACAAATATCGGTGCACGAGGGCAACAGAAATAATGGACAGACTGTCATGCAGATTGTTGAAACGTACGTGATATTACCAGATTAGATGAACAATTCATGGTTGAGCTAATCTGATTATTAATAATCCCTGTCGCACAGCTACGTACGCTAACTGCGATAAATATCTACAACGGTTTGTTTGGATTCGAATTTTTGTTTCCTCTCCTAAATTCACTTAAAACAATCGCTTACACGCAGATCCAAAGCTGCCTGATTTAAATGTTGGGCTTCATGCTGTTTGTTAAACTCGTTCAAGGACAGAATGTAAAACAACTCAAGGTTTTAGTTTGATGTAGGAGGCTTGTGTGTGTGTGTGTGTGTGTGTGTGTGTGATATAGTGAGCGAGCACAATGTCAGACTGTGGTTCAGGTCAGTGAATCAGTCAGTGATAGAGAAGTTGGTGCATTAGAGGTATTTTATCACTCCGGTCGAAGCTAGACGAGCTGTTTGCACCTGCTGCCTGTTTTTATGCTAAGCTAACCTGAGCACGGCCTCACGTCAGCTCTCTGCACAACATGCAAAACATTAGATTTTCTAATCTCACTTTCGGTCTGTGCAGTGCAGTGAAAAAGCCAAAATGTCAGACAGTTACTTTAACATTTTCTGCACTGCCTCTTCACACATTTATATATCACTTTTTTCAACTAGAGGGTTGTATATTCTCCTTTTTATCACCATAAAATCAATATTTCTGTTCATTTTAGTAACTGTAGTTCCTTATTGTTGCATTCCTGTTACACCACTAGATTATATCCCCTAATTTTAGTCTCATTTTGGAAGTTTCTTTTCACACACAAGGCCTGAGTTCTTCTTATTGTTCAGGTTTCTGTGGTGTGCGAACACTCTCACATGCAGATGGCCGCCGCCACCGCCGCCGCTGCTGATCACTTTATTGGCTGATGACTCATTCTCTTTTCTCGACCTGCTGGAGGTACTTCAATCAGGCAGGTAATCTCCTCCTGCACGCCGGCAGCCGAGAGGTTACCTTTCCCACACATCAGAGCTATATTCCTCTTAATTGAGACCCACTCTGCTGCGACAGCGTTTCCACAAGGTGGAAAATGGCGGGTCAAGATTTTCGAGACATCCTCCTCCTCCTCCTCCTCCCTCTCTGACGCCCCCCCTCCCCTCACCCCCCTCAACTCCCTTGGCAAAAGTGGCTGTGAAGTTGATAAGTTCCTTTAGGGACCCTGGAGCCGGGCCAGCTAAGACACTACACTTCATGAGGGCAAGTAAAGGTTGATGTCGCGTCACCTCATAGATTGTGTGTGTGTGTGCGCGTGTGTGTGTGTTCTTGTGTGTTTATCCAATCAGCCCAGGCCCTAATGTATGCACGCCTTTCTGATTGAATTACACCAGAGCTTTTTTATGGAGAAAAATGGTAGTGAACCAACTCCTTGAGTGCTTATGAGAGAAAAGACACTTTGTGGGAGTCCCAGTGGTGACCCGACTCAATCTGCATACGATTACCCCTCAGCAGACCTGTAACCCAATTTATGAGCTGATCACCTCCTCTCCAGCAGGAGCACATGCTCGCTCTCAATTGACAGTAAAAAAACGCAGCAGGAACATGAAGACATAACGTTTGTTTGGCTTTATTGCGGCGGCCTTTTAAAAGGAAATTTATCACGCTTGTTTATTTTTTAAAGCATGTTTTCCAGCATCTCGGTCACATCTGTGTTGCATCGTATCATCAGTCAGTTGCAAATGAGATTTAATTTTTTAATATATTTTAGTTCACCCTGCCGGAAATATCCAACATGAAGAAGCTCCACTAAAACAGACAAGCTAGTTCCTATAAAACTCCATGTATTCATCATGCATTTAAAGTAGGAAAAACAACTTTAGTGCGTAAGTCTTGTAATTCCTCGGGGCTGATTTCCAGCGTGAGCCTTTTTAAGGGCAGGGGTCAAATTCAAGCAATAATTTGGGTTAAAATGAGATCAAATACTTTGAATTACGATGTGCTGTATGTTTATATTTTGAAAGTGTAATAAGATTCAAGACCCCAAAAGGCCGTCTTTGTAAAAATCTCCTTTGACTTGACCTTGATTAAAATGTACACTGGACTTTTCTCTGTATTTCCTTTCACTCTCTATATGAATCACATCCTTGGCTTGATGTGTGTTACGAGCATAAAACACAAGGATGAGAGCCCTCTCATATACGAGGCCTCAGTCTTTTACACGGTCGGACAAATGAGACAAATATGACAAACATAAAAACAGAGCAGGCCTGACAAATGGCCCTGCCTTTGTTTAATGGCCTGGTTAAAATCTGGATATAGCTAGAGGACTTCCATTTCAATGCGGCGTCAGAGAATTTGGCTCTATTAAACCCCGATTTCAATGCAAAGTGACACGCAAACATTTGTTCTGTGGTCACTTGGCAAAACATGACAGCTGACGGTTAACCGGTTGCTGTTTTTTTTTTTTTTGCGGCTCACAAACAGGATTGTTGGACCCCGGACACACTCAGGGACAGCGGCTGAGGAATTACCCCTCTTTACTTATGGGTCATGTGCAGCAGAGCCGCAAATGCTGCTTATGCTTGATGGTCCCAGACGCTGAAGGGGCTGCCGGAGTTGTTATTATCACTCAGCAGATTGGCCAATTCCCTCACCGATTGTGATCCAACAGAATGGAAATCTGGTGAGCATGGGAAATGTTAATCGAGTTCAGTTCGGCTTTGTACCATGTTTGTTTCCTGCCAACAGATTATGCAGAATCCCCACCCTCACTTACTGAAATGAACGATAACCCTCAGTCAAAAGTCTGAAACGGGTAATTTGAGGATAGGTGGGAGATAACAGATATTGGCGCTGGCGAGCTCCTCGTGGCGGTATTAGAGATAAATACAGCGGGCCCTTTGAAACAGCTGGGCTGGAGTTCACCCTTAAAGGGAAATTAATTTAGGATTTTTGATGCTTTTCTTTTTTTTTCTGTCTTTAACTTCTCAGTTAAAGTGAAGATTTCAAAGCTCAGTGCAGTAATCGAACGCCTGAGGGTGTTTTAAAAAGCATCTTTTATCTGACAGTAATTTCACTGTTGGAAGAAGAACCATTTTGCATGTTGCATATGTTTTCAGTAATAATCAACCATTTCACTTTTTTTATCACTTTTCATTTATTCATTTGTCTTTTTTTTTTTAATCAGATGCATATTAATGTGTGTGGAAATTAATTTAACTTTGTCCAAAGATTGTTATATCCACATTTAAGACTTTGCAGTTTTATGTTTCACTGCACCAGTGAGACAGACACATTTGGACCATTTTTTACGATGTAATGCCGTGTATTGGGAAATATTATGGTGCTTGGACAACATCAAAATAACTCTTTCCTTCTCTGTGAGGGATTCTTTTTCTTCGCCAGAGGGGAAAATGTTCTGCTATAAAGGAAAAAAAAGAGTGGACAAGAGTTTATTTGCTGTGCTGATGGGAGAGGCAACGACAGAGCTCGGCTGTCTGATGTTTGTCAGTGATGCATTTACTGTGTTTTTTTTGTTTTTTTTTCTGGTAGCAAATCTAGTCTGCACAGCCAAACTAAAACCACTTCTGTGTAAATTTGTCTCTCTTTACTGTCTGGCTCAACAGGATGTGTTCAGGGTGAAAAGATGGGTTTGGTTGTCAGCTAGCGAAGCGCTCTGAAACAGTAGATAAAGTACCTTCTGACATTCACCCAAAAGCCTGGAGTATTCAGATCCCTTACTGAAGAATACACACTCACACTAGAAAACTAGAAAAGTAAAGTTTATTGTTTATTTACCAGGGACATAAACAATTGTACCAGTGTTAGCTGATGGCTAATTAGCATCTGTAGTCTCTGGGCAGACAAACGAAAAAACAAACATGATAATCCGTCACAATACAACATATAAAACCAGACACTGAATTTATAAATACAGTTTGTCCTGTTCAACAACAATAAGTATGAAAACTACAGTAAATATACCTTGATTAAGTCATAAAACAATGTGCTGATATTTAAGGTTTCTGTCAGTAAAACTACAGGTGGCGCTGGACTTTGAGGGGTCAGGGTTCATGCAGTTTGCTCATGTATTCGGGGGCCAGCAGGGACTCGGTTATAAACTTATCTGCTCATGTCCTTTATTATAATGTCTGACACAGCTCCAAGTTTATTGGTTTAAATGTAGGTTTTTGCTGCTTTTTATAAGAGTTTAGAGATATTCTGTCTCCTAGAAAACAAAGAATGATGTTGCCTTCAACACTTTTCCCCTGAAGTACAAGTATTAATATTTAAAGAGAGAAAAAAAGAAACAAAAAAACATTTTATGATGTGGGGATGTTTGTTTTACTCATTTCAGTTTTATTAAAGTTCTGAAAAAAGTGATGAAATTCAATCATGATTCGTGTCTTTTGCAAAAAATCTTCCAGAATTTAGTTACATTTGTGTTTTTACTTGGAGTTTGGAATTGAAAAGAGGTCAAAAGCCTTTTGGACAACAGATGCTGCGTCCATTATTTGAATGCATTTTTAACTCAGGTGCTTCTGTAAGTTGCTCTTTAGGTACAGTAATTGAGTAAATTTACTTAATTACTGTCCACAGCTGTTTGATACAAACACTTTTTGCAGGTTGGGAGAAGTGTTAGGAGGTTTGTGCTGAGAAATGTTTTTCTTTTTGTCTTTCTTTCTGTTAAATGTGCTGCTGCAGAGTTTCACTGCACAAGTCGCTGCACCGTGAACTTCCATGAAAAAACAGCATGTTTTAAGAGACTTTTCTGTGTGTGTGTGTGTGTGTGTGTGTGTGTGTGTACCTAACAGAAGACAAAGATTAGCTGTTGTCTCATGCAACGCTTTTGCCGAACCAATCTTGTTCTCTGTTTGCGGCGCCGCCCGCTCAAATGACCTTTTCCACTTCCTCCTTTGCTTTTTTTTTTTATTGGTTGTGAGAATAAAACACTTCAGAGTCTCAATTAGGACACACGAGCAGAAGTGAACCCGTCTTACCTTAAGCCTTCCAGTTATTATCGTCCACAAACTAATTAGCAAGTTCTCGATAAGCGAGGGGGTAGACCCCTTGTTGCCATGGTAACAGTTAGACTTAATCACAATGAAAGGACGGCGACGGCGGCGTTGGTTAGCTCGCACGCCACCTTCACCAGCTTTTGTATTCGCTGCATTTTTTTCCCCCAGTTTTTTCATCCTTTGTACAAATTAAGTTGTTCCTCTCTCACTTCTCTCGCTTCCTGGAAGATCCTCGTAATTTAGGGAATCAAAAAGAGGTTTGGAGGTCGCTGTAAAAGCTTTGCATCTGAACACAGTGGGTTTTTTTTTAGTCTTGTGGAAAAAAATCAGGGACTTGTGTTTTTGGTGTGAAAGGATCAGCTCAGATCAGGAAAGGTGCTGCAGATTTGGCACCGCTGCCAAAGGTAGAACGAGCTGTCAGATCTGCCTAATAGTGAAATTACAGGGCTAATGGGCCATTTAGTGTATTTAAAGGAACATTTTACCCTGACATACTTGAAGGTTGTATATGTTGTATTTTAATTTTTTACATTAAATCGCACCGCAACCTGTCTGGAAGTTCAACGTGACAATATGTCAGTCTGGTTTTTCACTTTTCAAGTGATTTAAATGATCCTTTTCTTTCGCTTTTATCTTTTCTCCAGCTCCTAAAATACTCCTCCAGCATGACCTTTAGACTTCTATACAATACAGTTCAATAACATAAATTAGCACCGTTAAATCAATTCCCCACCAGCGCCCCTCCCCCACTTACCTCCACCAACTGCTGCACACACACACACCACACCTCACTGATTGGCGTCCGAGTTGCTTCGATGGTAAATAAAACATTTATAGAGGCTCAATTAGCGAAGCCTGTTGAGTCGACGGCAGATGTGCTCGCCAGCTGTTTTTAAAGGAAGAGGGATGCAGCAAGGTGAAGCGAAGGGAGACGAGGATGTCAGGAACAGGAAAGGGGGAAAAAATACTGAAGGTTAGATGGAAGAAGCAGCTTGAACCCACTTTGATTTTCAAATATAAGAGAAGCGTCGTCAGGTTCGTCTCTTTAAAGTGGCTCAGTGGCTTTTAAGTGATTCATTAATGTTGTGAACACTCAAGAGAAACAAACTGTGTAAAATACAGCTTGAAAGTAATTAATGCTTTGATTACATAAAGGATATCGGTGCACGTTTGTAAAAAATGCAATGATAATGTGTTTACATCTGCAATAACGAACTCATTAAGTTGAAATAAAGGATAATCGCTGAACCATCTTGTGCTTTTTCGAGCTGCGATGGCAAAAAGAGACTATAAAAGCTTTCTGCATGTAAGAATCCACTGGGAATGAAAGAGATTATGCAGATATAATCACCACTCTAAGCTGTTTAGATGGTCAACTGTGTTTATAGTCAACTAACTTGAGATTTTAATGTAAACCGTATTGTAAAGTTGACATTTACAGGAGACAATAATCTCCTGAACTTCACCTGCTCACAGATAGTTTGCTTTTATTTTCTTCTCGTTATTAAAACCACCAGAATGTGTCGCTCACTGCGGCTGTGTTTTACATTCTCACCTGAAATCTCAAAACAGGAAGTCTGAGTGAATTCTGCAGGTGCGTTAGAAGTTTTTTAAGGATTAAGTGTCAATTTAAAATTTGGTGTTTGTCCTGAGTTTTATATCCACCCAAAGATGGGAAGTGAGTCTTGGGATCCAGACCATTCCTTTGCCAGCAGTGCATGAATAATTCAGTTATTATTCAATCTTTGAAACTTTCCTGACTGACAGCTGGTGGGCTTTATAAGATGTCTGAACAGCGAGGCCTCTATTGCCCAGCTTTGCCATGTGCAGCGGTGCAATTTGAGACAAGCTACTTTTTTTTTTCCATTTATATGAGTGAGAACAGCATTTGAGACCTGATGATAGCCTAATAGCTTTAGGAAAGGGATGCAGACTTACAGTGGCTTCTAATTTTCTCAGCTGAAATGTAGATGAATGCCATCGCTGCCATTTAAAAAGAAACCGATAGCAGCAAATGCAGAATTTATAGCCAGAGGACTCGGTGAAAAAGTGACACCAGTCAAATGAATACAGTCATGTTTAAAGGTGAAGATGGGGACAGAGTAATCAATATGTCAAGAGTCCAGTTTACTATTTAAAAGGATATTGTGATGGTGAAGCACTTGACCGACATATTAACACATTATGAAAGGACCTGCTTGCTCTCTGATGGGAATCTATTCATGCACACATAGAAAAACACGTCAGAAGTGTTTAAACGTGCAAAAAGCTTCATTAAATTGTTGTGTTTTCGCGAAACAAAAGAAGAAGAGACGTGCTTGAGACGATGCAGCATGCAGGAAAACAGCACCTTGATTGATTGTGATACAGCGTTTCCTGGCAAAGGGCATAAGCAGGGAAATACCAGCAGTAAAAGTTATCTTGTCCTGTTTGCCACGTTCCTCTGATACGGTTACAAATCTCCTCTGAAGTGCTTTTGTTTTTTCTTCCGGTAACTTCTGATTAACCCACCGTCTCTCTGTCCTTCTCTTCCAGTGGAAGGCTGCACGGATTGGTCAGTGGACTACCTGAAATACAAGGTGCTTCTTGGGGAACCTGTGCGGATTAAATGTGCTTTATTCTATGGATATATACGGGCCAACTACACCCACGCGCAGAGTGCGGGACTTAGCCTTATGTGGTACAAAAGTGCAGGACACGGGGATTTTGAGGAACCCATCAGTTTTGACGGCACAAGGATGAGCAAAGAGGAGGACGCCATATGGTTTCGACCTGCAGAGTTGGACGACGGAGGCTACTATTCCTGTGTATTAAGGTGAGTTCCTCCGGTTTTTTAACGTGAGATAAACTGTGTGCTGCTCGGCTCTTTGCCGTTAAATGTAAATCGTTGTTTTTTTATTGGTTTTGCCTTCAGCTGCAGCATGCATTCATGAAAGACTCCTCCATCATTTAGCACTTGTTTTGCCATTAATGTGTCGGTAAAGTAGTGGGTGTAAATAACATTTCTTTGAACCCTGTGGGCACAAGTAAAAGCTACGTTCAAGTCCCCCGTCGATTTCTAATGAAGTCTCTTATCTCCAGCTGGAAAAAGCGCCGGTCCTTGGTCCACAGAGCATCGTCTAACAGTGTGATGCCCCTTTGCCCCGCTTTGTATGCTAAATTATTTCTTGATTCTCCTCTCGGGGACTGTAAGTCACTGGTGCATTTTGTAAATCCATAACTCTTCAGCCCTCACAAGTCCATCTTTGTGAAAACGTAAAAGAGTGACAAGCGAGATGAAAGAGAAATGGACAGCAGTAATTCAGCACAGGAGGACTGAGAAAAAGGAAAAAGGCAGCTAAGATAAAATGGGTTGAAAAAAAGGCAGGGACTTATTATCTTCCTTTTCAACTCGCCTGATGGTGGAAGTAGACAATTGTTTGATTTATGAGTTCTATAATGTGGTGAAATTTCTGGCTTCCCGGCTCATATTGGCAGAAGTTTTCATTAACGTGGAGGTTTTCTGTGGCCGGTCAGAAAGAAAAAGGCAAACCCACAGGAATTTTCTTTTTCCACAAGACAAGAGGAACTTTGAAACACATCTTCCTGAAAGATAGGAGTGTAATCTTTTTTTTTTTAGTATTCCAAAAACTTCACAGAACCATTTGTGTTTCCACCAAAACACAAACGACTTCAGACATTTGCTACGCTGACACA
This sequence comes from Acanthurus leucopareius, assembly GCA_029814765.1. Lineage (NCBI taxonomy): Eukaryota > Metazoa > Chordata > Actinopteri > Acanthuriformes > Acanthuridae > Acanthurus > Acanthurus leucopareius. Next base: position 9,162,971 of record JAQMCX010000041.1, on the reverse strand, counting down.
CAAAAAAAGGGGTGAATAATGTCCTCTGGAGCGGCTGCATTCAGCGTAGGTTTCCCTGTGTTTCACAAGCTCAGTTCGAAGAGGTTTTGGCCATTACTATTCATCACCATTAGCGCTCTCCCCCTTTTTGCCGTGGCGGCCATCATGAATAGGACCGGGCAGCACCGGTCCAACAATTCTCATGGCTCTATTCAACAACGCTGGCAGCATTTTCTGGAGGTAGACAATCAGTCAGCTCAGAGTTATTGTGTAATCACGCAGAAAGTAGAGCCATGAGATTTGATTTGGGCGAGTAGTGCTGCTTTGTCGCCAGTCTCCTTCATTCAGAAGCAAATTAAGGGGCAACACTTATTTGCCCATCATGGAGAGAAATAACAATAGTTGTGAATGCAGAGCACTTTTCCATCACACAGGGTTTTTTCTCTCTCTGCAGGCATTTCTTTAGACGTCCGCCGCCTATAGTTGCTTTCTGCAGGTCGTAGCTGTGTTATATTCACAGTTATGACAAAGATGTTTGCTTTTTTTGAAGAAGAAGAAGTTTGTAACTTTCAGCTGTTAGTGTTTGCCAATCAGGTTGCATATTTGAAACTCTGACCTTTATTCACAATGCCAGCACTGATGCTTCAATCAGCTCCACTGATTTTCAGTGTTAATCAGAGCGTCCGATGCAGCCAGAGGTGTTCACATCTGCATAATGTGATGGAGGACAAACTCGCACAGTGAGACTTTGTTATGATGCAAGTCCTTGATGGAGACTTGAGATTTTTTCTTTAAAAAGTCAAAAAAATTTGTCATCATTTATCATTTTATGATTAAAAAAGTCAAAATCTCAAAGTGCAGAATGATGTCTGCAAAATTGTTTGTCCATCATAACCATCATAAGTTATATTCAGTTTTCTTTTTACTGTTATTTCATTTTTTTGTTTTGTTTCAGGGTTTTTTGCAACTTTGGGAAGAAGTTACTAAATAATATACCTCTGACATGTTATAACCTAAGTTCACTCTCTTTTCAGCTCTGTTTTGGTCTCTACAAACTTCTTAAGGAAACATCTGGATGTCTGTGGAGATTCTCAGTCATCCAGGTCATGATTATCTTGAAGAGTCATTAAAACAAGGCAACTGGACTCTGTTGAAATTTGTTGGGAAGACGT
>JAQMCX010000041.1:9079235-9161720 GCA_029814765.1 Acanthurus leucopareius | reverse complement strand
TTGGATGAGAAGTGAAACGTCTTCCCAACAAATTTCAACAGAGTCCAGTTGCCTTGTCTTAATGACTCTTCAAGAAACATCTGGATCTTGAGCTTGTTAAATGTTCACTAGATAGCTTCTAACTCTGTCTGTCTGTCTTTGGTGGTGGGCTGACAGTCTGCAGCAGGTTTATTTTACTTTACTTTACTAAAAAAAATGCTGCCTGCTGGCATTTTTCTGGACTCAAGGTTTCACGTGGAGACTGAACCAGAACAGTGAAGTTGTGTTAAAACATGACTAATAAGCTGAGAGACACCAGGATTTTTTTAAAGTGACAACTTTCACAGTATCACACACTGTTTTTTGACTGATGGTGTGCTGACTGTGTCGTCCTGCCACTGTTATGTTGCATGTTGTTGCCACGAGGAAGTAAACTTATAGTTGTATCCTTCACTTCACCTGTCGTTGGTTTTGATATTGTGGCTGATCAACATTCAAAACATGAAGAGAAGAACATTAACTCCTCACAAGGTGTTTATTGACAGTTATGCATCCGTTAAAAGAAATAAGCTACAGTTACACATGCTTTTTTCATGTAGTAATAACTTATTAACCTTGCAGGTAAAGGGCGTTTTCTCTTGACTGCCTCATTAGTCAGCTCTATACAGCAGCATATGGCGGCTTTTAACAGGGGGAGGGATGTTTAAAAGGCTTGGTAGGATTAAGTTATTGCACTGTGTGTGTGTGTGTGCTGTGTTTAGTTTAATGCAGTGTTCTGAAGTGCATATCAATGCATCAGAATTGATCACATGGGACCATCAAATCAAAATGATTTATAGTCCTCTATTAGCATTTGCTGGGAGTTCTGGCGAGTGGCGCCGCAGTGAGGCGGCCGGCGCTCGGCCCGGATGACGGATGGTGCAAAAGGTTTTCAAGGAAAAGACGCGTCTGACACACGTGTCATGTGATGCTTTTTCAAAGACGGAGCCACTCTGAAGTCCTCTCGCAGTAATGACACTTGAACTATTGCTTTAAAAGACTGAGCGAAGCTACTTACCTTAAATTGGCTCCAGCATGAGGTTTGAAACCACGTTCGCCTCTGTCACATCCCCTCATTATTCAGTCAAGCGTTGACACGGTGCTAAAAATTGCAGGAACGGATTCATCCAATTTTTACAACTACACAGCAGCGACGTGACTCATTTCAATTTCAAGTCGCCGCAGCCAAATCCGAGGATTGCTCTTCTTCTTTTTGTCTCAGCAGCGTGGGTCCTATAGATGATCAGCTCTTCGCATATGTTAACATATAACATTTGGATTAGGCTCTTGGCAGAGCGTGCACTTGAGGATCTTCACCCCTTTGAAACATGAAGGGACCGAGGGAATTAGAGCGCTCTGCGGTGGAACGAATGAATCACAGCACAACAATAAATCATCTCTCGCTGGATACATTTCATACTCGAGCATGTTAAAACAATTCAATCCCAGTCACTGTGGGATCCCATGACATTAACGTCTCCGAGCAAGTATTGATGGAAACCAGTGTATCCGAGAATGTCACACACACGAGCGTTGAAGTTTTGGTCCTCAGAGAACATCGACAAACAGTGTTTTCACTCTCTTTTGTAGCTGTGTTTGTCATCATTTACCATTTCTCTCTCTCTCCTACTTAAGAATCAGTGTGAGGATTAAAGCTCGGCAATAAATTAATGTTCTTATTTATCACCCTTCAGCTGAATGAGAACATGAACACTTGTGGGGTTTTTTTAATTCGAAAGAAATAAGAGCAGTTGAAAGATGCATCTGTGGAAATCCTCAGAGAAGGAAATGCATCTTCTGCATCGTCACATCGCTGTTTCCGTCCTTTAGAAAGCTGTTTAAGCATACACTGAGCCCGTGCATGCAGGAGTAAATCAACAGCGTATTATTGATTGTGCTCCTCCGTCATGAGAGCTGCTGGGGGTGTGTTAAACAGGGATGTTATTGAACAGAGCTGCATTAAAAATTCATGCAGGTGGGAAACACCATCAACAAAAACCCTCTCATGAATAAAAAAAATTACATTCATATCATATCATTCATATATTCAAAGCCTGGTGATATTCCATAATATGCCTATCGTGACTTCACTTAACCTACTTTACATTTTTTTCATGTAATTTCAAGAATATGGTTTTTTTTGACATATTTCTTTATTTTTCTGCCTTTGAAACTGTCACACTGTAAAGTTAAAGCTGCTCAGAGCAGAACATCATACAGAAACATACTGAACAACAAATAATCAGGCGACGTCTGTTTTATTTTTATCATTTCATATAGTGACATGCTCTCTGTTGTAACCAATCAGCGGTGAGTTTATGATATGACTCCCATATTGCATCAGTATCATAGGGACTGTCAGTCGTGTCCACAGGCTCCCCAGATGCCAGAGAAGAGCTTTGTCTGCCAGTTGTTTGTCACAGGTGTTATTGCACTCGGCAGAGCTTAACAGTGTAGGCAGAATATTCACAATACACCCACATCAGGACGGCCTCAGCCAGCGAACACACACACACACACACACACACACACACACACTCTGCTGCAGCACTTCTGCCAGTTTACCGCCATGAAACTTGGAGGCTGATGTGCTGCTGTTGAGCAAAATGAAGTCGTCCCAAATTAGTGATTTCCAAGCAAATTGTAATGAAAGAATTTGAGTTGTTAATGTGTTTGTTTTCTGCATGATTTGTCCTGTGTGATACAATACACTGTCCACTATGTTAGACAGACATTTGCTACATAATTATGTATAATAATTGATATAGTGTCAGATTTACATCATGCAGGCCTGTAGAAACTCCTTTGTTGTCTGTTCCTGACGGGCTTACAAGTATAAAATCAAGAAAAATGTTACATTAGCGACACATCAACAGACATATTTATTAGCGTGTGCTGCCCTCGGTGAAGTGTAATAAAAATCTGCTTTGCGAGCAGCTTGAACGCCATGTGGCCTCGTACAGACGACAGAGGCACATCTGCAAATCTGCATCTGCAAAAAAAAACAAACAAAACACAAACATCTTCATAAGTTTTTGCAGTAAGCAAAGTTTGTGAGTCTGAAAAAGCAGCTGGGAGGATGTGCTAACAGGCTGCAGATAAACACAATTATTTCCAATTCAAATCATGTAGTTTCAAGTGCTCTCCTAATGAAGAGGCATGTTATTAATAGTGCTCGAGTCAACTTTTCTTGTTTGTTCCCTCTTTCAACATTTGTGCGAGCGCTTTAAGGTGGAGCCAACTCACAGCGCCGCACTTTGTCGTTTGTTCGGAACATCAGATTAAATATAGATTAAATTAGATTGTAGGGTGTTTTTAGTTTGTTTGTTGTTCCTCATTTGTTGCATCATTTATTTCTTATATTCCGTATGATTCGCTGCCACGCAGACAAACATGCACACAAATGCTCTTTTTTTTTGCCCTCGTTTCATGTTTTAATAATGTCCTGTGACTTTACACTCGAGGCCTTCCTGCTTCTTTTAAGTTTTCCAGTGCTCCTCACATCTTTGTGCATTTGCTCAGCTGCACTTAAGGGTGTTGGGGGGCATCGTCATACGCCAGCGCGCACACACACACACACGCACAAACACACACAACCGCGACATGTCAGTTCTCTGCTCCCCTGAGACTTGCTGCTACTGACAAGAACTCCAATCTGTATGTAAAAGCAGGCCAACTTCTACACACACGTGTGCAGACACTCAGTATTCTGAGCATGCACGCCTGTCTGCTTTACTCTCCTGCGTTTTCCCTCCACACACTCACACACATCTACGTGCATTATCAACATATGATGAGGGACTAGCACATATGCTAAAGGAGTGGAAGGGAGCAGATGAGCAGCGTTGTGTATCAAATTGAGGTGTCCCCGATGTTTTACCCCGAGGAGCTCTGTCATATGCAGAGCTAAAACATCTGCAGTGGCAGAGTGTGTGTGTCACTTCCAGAGAAGACACAAGATTGCAAACGTGCATGCGTGCGCAGGCCATGCGGGTATTACTTGAAGGATACCACTAAGTCCCCAGGACTGCTGCAAGTGTCTCTGTAAGCCTATTAACATTACAAAGTTGCTAATTCCTGCTATTTTACACCTCGCTGACAGCAGAGACAGCCAAGCAAAAGCTGGTCTGGTTCACATTGTGACAGAAAAAAACATGGAAAAGGAAAAAAATATGAAAAAGATGTTTGGAAATGTTCAGCAAAGTATGTGATTCAGATGGCTGAAATCATGACTGTGACTGTTCAGTTATTCAAATTTTTTATCTTATTAAGATTTTTAAAATCTTGAATAAGGAGCTTTTACATAACACGTTTAAAATGTCTTTAAAAACTATAAGAAATTGGCAAGCAGATGCTAAAATTGTGCCGTATGTGACCTTATTTTATAATTCAGTTAATCCAGGTTCAAGTGCAGAGCCACAGCTCACCCGATGTTCACCTCTGTTTAATGAAATTCAATCACCATCAGCTCAGAGTTCACACTGCCTGATCTCTTCATCCACTCTGACGCCATATTTTAGCATGTTTTCCCCTTTTCTTTGCCTTTTACGCTTAAATGCAGCATAAATTAGCAAAGAAAGCCGATGTTCTGCACGTCTGTTTCTGTTTTGTCACAATTACACGCATGAATTTTGAAGATTGCCTGTCAACGTCACTCCAATCAACTTTTCTGACTGTCGTGACCAAAGAATTCTGTATGTGAAATAATTATTTTTGAAGTCTCTCGTCTAGTCTGTAGGTTTCTTAGCTGATCTTAAATTGTTTCCCGAGCTCTAAATCACATTAGCTGTTGCTCCGCTAGCTGTGTGAAATCTTTAATTACTCACTCACGAACTGTTCAATATATATTGAATCCTCTGTGGAAAACAATCAAGTGTCCTGTTGTCAGTTTCCAAAGAAAAAAACATCTACTCTAACCTTCGGGGAGTAAAGTTGATCGTGATAATAATAGCAACAACTCAGCCGCGGTAATTTCAGTGTAGCTATTAGATGATCTTTAAAAACATAATGTTTTTTTAGAAAAGCTTTTAATCCAAACACAAAGACACATTTCCTGTCACGCATAAACTCCAGGCACAAACAAGCACAGACTTAATTGTGCATCACACACACTCGCTCAGTAGTTACGGACGCATAAATGCCAAAAACAGACATATTGATCGCAGTGGAAAGTGCAGGGATTACAGTGTCAGATTAAGGACAGATGTCGCAGCGCGGGGAGGATCCCAATTCTTGGCAGCTAGCTAATGTTTCACCTTTGACCCCGTTCACTGGTGCTGGCATGCTGCCACTGTCTCAGCCTTATTAATGGCTTTCCTGCATGTCCTGCGATGGTTGTGCTGTCACCAGCAAAGGACAACGAGAGGGGAAGATAACGAAGGAGTGAGTGCGCATCTGTGTTTGTGTGTGTGTGTTTGTCCATTTGCTTATTCAAGCCCGGATGGGTGCACCTCACCTGGAGCCCCACCGTGCACACACACACACACACACACACGCATTAAAAAACCACTTCCCGCCCGTCTGAGACTGCAGCCATGTTGGCTGTGTTAGTATTCGTAGGCAGGAGTGGCTGGTGATCTCTCAGGGAAGTGACAGTCAGAATGGGCCGTCTGGAACACTCTGTCATTCAGCCTGAGTCAGGGCCTGTCCAATTGATCCAGCCCAGCTGTCAAAGCCAATGAGAGACGCTAGACTAAGGAGTAGCAGGGACGGTTTGTGCTGCCAGGGGTTATGGATGATGTATAATATAAGGATGGTGTTTGTGTTATAAGCTACCCGGCAGCAGACGATCAGTTAGCCGCGGCTCTGTGGAGAAGCTTTGGCGTGGAGGGCTACAACAATGGCGCCCTGATGTTTATTAATGGAGTTTTAGTTATAAATGCCATGCAGAGCCGGGACATGTTGTAGTGTGGTTTTGAAATTAAAATGAAAAGGAAAAAATGACTTTCATTCAATGATTCCACCGGAGAAATAATCAGCCCAACATCTGGAAACACGCAGCTCACCTGATTTATTCTCTTTGAATAATCTGAAATTTCTTTTTTGACTTTGAACGGTTTTTCTAAGAAATGGGAAATTATCAAAGCAAAGGGGAAAAAAAGGCAATTTCCTTTTGACTTTCACTGCTTGAATTCTTGGTTTTGTGATTTTTAATTTATAAAATCAGATTAGATTTACTACTAAATTACTGCACCAACAAATGTTGACCTGTGTTGCACCAAATTAAAGTCAGACAATCACCACTCATTAAAATAAACTGCAGAAGAGCCACAAATCCAAATTTCATCTTAATTCATCCAGTGAATGTGAAGATACTTTATTAGATAACTTGATGTGCAAAGAGTTAAATTCAATGAATCAACAAAGTTCAATAATAATAAAAGTTATTAAAATTTGCTCTGCAAGGACTTCACAAAATTCCGTAAAAATCAAACTAATATTTGTTGAAAGAGTCGGTAATAAATTGGTGATTTAACCATCGTTTCCATCTCTGGAGCTCAGATAAAAATGTGCAGGTCACAGTACGAACAGTAAAGATCGCGGCTAAACAGAAGCTGTATAAACATCACCAACACATCTTCAAAAATGTAATACAGCACAGACGCACCGCAGCAATGACTGATGGGAAAAAAAAAGAGCATCCCGACCTGCACCTCACTACTTTAAAAGGTTACGAGAGCATTGGCGCCAACTCTCCAGCGGCGGTTATTCACCGTGCACAGGTGAGGCTGTAGATAATGGTGTGATATGGATTTGCCAAGCTGCTTCATCCTCCAGCCAGGGGTCATTGATGAAGTTTCCCTATATTCAGTATTCTTCAACCTGAATGGTGAGACCGCGCCGTCCGTGGAGTGTTTGGAAAGGCTTTTCAGTCGGCTCCTTGTGGTTCAGCAGAGGCTATTTTCCAGCAGCCATTGTCTGATGATGTATGGGCTGCTGTTTGGGCTTATTCACCTCTCACAGTATGCTTTATTCAGCCGTGTGATGCGGCGGTGTGGACTCGGCCAGATATTCACTGTGAACATCTGACGCTACAATGGCGGTGTCAGGGAAAGGAGGGGGGGACACGGAGCCATTTTTGGAGCCAGATGCTGGAGAGAATTAGACTTTTACTGAGCACTCAAATGGACATAAAATGTGTTAAAAATTCTAATAATCCGTTTACAACTCATTGAAACTTTTTCTCTCTTTTTCACTGATCATTTAAACCCTTTCATATTGGAAATATTACAGCAAAACGACATACGTTTAGAAACAGAGTGCAGATGCATGCTTTTTTATGCAATATTATAGTATATTAGTATAATCAGCACATTTTTGTTAACAGGTTTAGCAAATAAAGGCAAAAAAAGTATAATAACATGACATGGTGGATGGATAGTTTATTGAAATAAGGCTTATTCGCCTGCATATATTCAGGGATGTTTGCATTTATTCTTAATGTGCCTTCATGCAGTAACCCACTTTAGTTCTTGATGCTTCCACCGTTATATAAGAAGACATGATTACAGTGTATGTACATGAATCACACGATCTATAACTGCAAAAAATAACTCTACAGTCATGTTGTTTTATTTCTCCATTGGATGCTGAGAAAGTCACATTCATTACTTGTATAATAAAGCTTACAGTGTTTTCAAAGTACCATTATTATTCACCCCTGGCCTCCTGTGAAGCCCCCGCTCTGACTGCAGTGCTTGTTTTCACTTAACTCAGACATTTCAGCATTTGAATTAAACTATATCTGCATATTTTTTTTTTAGCATGCTGCAGAGGAACAACTCAGTTTCATAACACGGAATGACATTTAACATATTATGGAAGAATCCAGACAAAATAAGTGTCTTGTTCTGTGGAAAGGACAAGCCACTGAAAGCAAAAGACAAGATCCACATTTGTGTTTCCGCTTCTTATTTAATGTCCGGGCAAATCATCCGGCAGCAAGAACATGAAGTCTGAACTGTACAGTTGTGTTATATAAGACAATAAAACGCAGAATTATTCCTTTATTCCTTCATTATTCAAAAAAGAAAACTTATATATCCTAAAAATAAACGTATTGTTTTAAATTCATTGCAAAAGCAGTAAACATTTCTGATTTCCATCCACTTCTTCATCTGCTCATTCTGATGTTCGTCGGGTTTTCTTCGGAGGAATTGCAATGTAAGTTTAATCCACCATGTGCCTGCATTACGGTCTCACCCACTTCCATCGCATGCCCTTCACGCTCCCTCTGATTGGACATTTGTCCCATGCTCGATTCCATTTGATTAAGCCGAGCTCAAACGGCTCCTGGCTGCAGGGAGCAAAGAGGGAGAAGGTTGGCTGTGGAGATTTTTTTTTTATTATTCTAGCAGACCTCCAGACTCGAATCAGTTGTCTCAATCTGCATGACTGAACCAGGACACATGTGACCCACATTCATTTATTTATTTATCTATCCGAGTTTTATGTTAATCTGCACCATATGGAATTTTTTCTTTTAATATTTCATGGAGTGCAAAATAATATCCATAAATATTTTTCACATCCCGAGCTGAAAGATTTTATTCAACGTTCCCGCCGCCGCCCCCTCCCCCCAATATATCCAGGCTCTTGGCTCTCCTGGTCCACACTGAGCAGAGGAAGTCGTCAAACAAGATGCCAAACCATTGCCATCTGATAGCAGGGACACTGACCTTCTCCTCCTCATATCTGATGGTTTTTATCTGCCAGACAAATGTCAGAAATACCATTCCCCAAGCGCAATCACTTTGGCAACCCAGCCAACTTTTTCCTCCTTTCCCTGCCTCCCTTCCCCTTCCCCTTCCCCTCCCTCCGGACTGTGAACAGCGGAGCTGCAAGCGAGACACCCGCAATACTGCAGCTATCAGTCAAACCGTGATATAGGAGAGAACTCACAGCTCGCTCAAATCCTCAGGGTGAAGGCAGAGTAGGAAGGCGGCCGGGACGTGTGACAGAAACTTCATTAGACTTTCATAAAAACCCAAAGAGCTCATTTAAATTGAACTGATGTTAATAATTTAAAGCATTCGAGGAGGAATAATCAATATCGGACTGACTGTTACAGAGAATCAATCCAATAATACCTTTACAAACAAATGTTTTGATTTGTTGGGTCATATGTGGCTTCACAGGGAATGAACATCATGCATTTAAATCACCTTAAATCACGTCAACGTCATTCAATCAGTATCAAAACCTAAAGTTTAATATGAATCTGTAATGTGAAAAACTGCAGCTATTATCAAAAATCTTACAACTAAAATACATGAAAATGTCTGCAAATACTTTTTAAACCTTAAACTTGGAAATGTGAACACACAGCAAAAACATGCAAATACATAATCAATATATTTAGAACAATAAATCAAATGACAGCTTGACCTCATGAAGCATTATTGGATTTTCAGCTCCTTGTTTTGCTGTCTGGCTGCTTCACCACTGCAGCTTTATAGACGGCTGTTCGACCAGATAACTCACTTTTTTGCCAGTTGCAGGGAAAATATCTGACTTACCTCTTGTGATACCCAATGATGTAATAATTTTACTGAACATGTAATAACAGCTGAAAATATATATCTTTAAAAAATGCACTTGAGGGGGTTTAAGTTTAATGCATCTTTGCCCGACATCAGCCAGCTGTTATATGTGGTAAATTCATGAAATTAGTGTGTAATGTTAGTCTTTCTGCAGGCTAATATGAAAATATTTTAAATTTTTTACTACTTTTCTTTTTTTTTAGACATTTTTAAGAAATAAAGCATGCTTTCTTAAATCAATACATCATTGCATCATCATTTCTTTTGTTCCTTTGCAAGATATTTCCCAAAAAGTTAGTTATTTGGAGCCATGGTTGACATATTTCCACCTATATGGTCTCAGTGCAACAGCTCGTTCCAGCTGCAGCGGTGCAGCGGTGCCACGATGGGACGGCGTGTGTTTGATATGCGCAGCAGTATGGCTGCTCATACATAAACCCAGATGGCCCGGGGACCAATGAATAAGGTCATGACGGAGTTAGAAGAGAAATACAATGGAGACAAATTGTTTATGCTTGTTATGAAATCAGGTTGCTAGCATAACGATGAGTTGAGGGTGTCGCGGAATGGAAAATGAGTTCCCTGACGGCTTCGACTAGGAATTGACTGACTAATGTGTTTGCAAACAAGAAGTGCTGCTGTCAGTTTGAGACGCACAACTCGAGGGAAGGCTTGGAGGAAATCTCAGGCTTGTTGGAAAATAAGTTTTCTTGGATGGATGTAGGTTTTATAGAAAGTGATGAGTGCTTTTGCAGCTGTGTATTTGCTGCATTAGGTGTTGAGTTGTCGATATAACGGCTGAGTTTGTGGATGCGAGAACTTCTTTAGTAACTTTTGCTTATGACAACTTACTTGTCTGCCTTGAAAGTGTGCTGCTCATTTATCTGTGCATCTCTTTTACATGAAAGATAAACCTGCAGATCTTTGAAGAATCCAAAAGGTTGTTAACAACATGTACCTGTGTTTAAAGACTTTTCAATCCTGTCCTCAAAATCTGGATAAAATAAAAAGATTCTGTTTTCTTCATGATGAAAGAAACAAAAGTTACCTTTGTTTTTAATCTACTTGCCAAGTCATAAATTTCTTAAACCAAAAAAAGGATTCAAACATGAAAATGAAGCATGTTCTTGCACAATTTGTACAAAATGAAGCAATTTTTATCAGATTTATTTCCCTGTACCAATGTTTCTTTCTGATATTTCTTTTTTTAAACAGGGAGTGTGTGCGTGTGTGTGTGTGTGTGTGTGTGTGTGTGATGTTCCTGGAAAGCTTTTCCTCCTTTGTTGTCGATCTTGAAAGGATTACATATGGCACAAGGCAGGGAGGCTGCTTGTCTGTCTTTATTGGCTGTTTGCAGGTGTGTTCCTGTACGTGTGGACACGAGTGTTCAGATAAGTGCAGACATATGTTGTTCACAGCGTGGCGAAACTAAGTTATCTGCAGAGGTGTGTTCCCTCCTGAGAAATTGTGTACTACAAGCCAAGAAAGAAAAGGGTTGGGCGGCGGCAGGGACAGAGAGGGAGAGGGGGGAGAGAGAGAGAGAAAAGTAGTAAGACAGAGAGCGAAAGGGAGAAAGAGAGGAGTTGGGGGGGTTATAATTGAGGCAGGAGTCGATTGTTCCAGCATGGCAGACGAGTGCCACACTCCAGACAGAGGCTAAGTAGGAGCAAGTTGGCCCACAGTCAGATTTGGGGAGGCCGGGTGCTTAATCATCCCGGGCTTGGTGCAAGAGTTGACAGTTGAGTTATGAGCCGCCGCCACAGGTAGGAGCCCCAGTCTTCCCACTGCTCACTGTGACCTTCGCTTCGGCCATAAATAACGCAGGGACCGTAAAATACTGATTTAGGATAACTGGGCCGACCCGATCTCGGTATGGGTCAGTCTTGGCTTGGCGGACAGTGAAGGCAGCACAAGACTACCAGGGATGATGCAACGCTCACATGCCACAGGTCCTGTGTGGGTTTCTGGTTCAGTATCGATACCAGTTTTCAGATGCACCAGCTTGTTCTCTGCATTGTTCCAGTTTGCATCGGACATGTCTTGATCTTAGCTGCTGCTTTTCCTGCCTGTCTAAAGCTGTTGTTACACGAGTCTCTAAAGGGATGTGGCACATCCAGTCATGCCAGCCTGCATTAACCGATGCACATGTTCTCTCTCAGGAAAGATCTCGGCCAGTCGTTCATCTTCTCTCCACATCCTGACGTAGGCTGGGTTGACATTCAGATCCAGTCTCAGGTATATGCTGACCCAGTGATGTTGTTCCTTCATTTGGACCTTGTTCAACACTGCACACTGGTACAAAGACAAACCTGAAGGAAAGGAAATGAAACTATTTGAGGAGTTTGAGGGGAAGTCAGCAGTGCCAGGAACATAAGATACAACCTTATTATCTGCAAGATAAGTGTTAGATAAGCTCGGATGGATCTTGTCATTTGGTTACAAAAAATCCTGAATGATTGAAGAAATAAATTAAGTTGCTTTTATGCAATGCAATGTGAGTCACTTAATGGTTTGAGTGTTTAAATGATTCATAGATTGTGGAAATCGTCACCGGATTTTAACCAAATTGAACACCAATGAAAGATACTGGAGTAATTTCTTAGAAAGCACTGAACATCATCATCAAAACACCAAATAAGGAAATATCCTTCAAATGAAAGAAGTTCTTCCTGCCCAAATGCAAAAAAATATCAAAAAAATATGCATATTTCTTGTCACCCATCTGCAAATGTGGCTGACTGTAACATTTACTAACAGCATCAGCAGAACTTGTTGTTGTGTTTGCATCCCGTCACTGAGGTTGTTTTTAAAAAGAGAAATGTCCTTCAAATGTTTTGTTTGTACCCATAACTCTTAATGCGATTTTAAAAGACCTGTTTTTGTGCCAGTTATGGCTCCTTACTTTAATTAAAACTCCGAAGGACACAATCATGATTTGGCAATGTTGGAAATATCTCTACCAAGCCTGATGTCTTGGTCACAGTAGGAATGTTTCGGTGATTTTTCATACAGCTGTGGTGATTTAGGATGTGACAAACTGGAAGCAAAGAGCATTTAACCTTCTGGTTCTGACGAGACAGTTTGGATGAGGCTTTATTGTCACTGATAATCTTGTCGGAATAGGCCCAAGTATGTGTGTAGTCTTGATTTTTAAGTGATTTTAAGTTATTGCATTCCTTTTGTAGAAATTAAACTGATTAAAACTAGTTTTCTGGTGTTTTCTGTGAGATTAATAATTATTACAGAATTATTTGCATTGGGGTGAAGCTATACTAACTTGTTGGACACATTCAGATTTACTATATTATTCCAGGTGTTCACTCTGATGCCAACCAACCCTGGGAACCAGACAGGGCCACTAAGAGAGTAACTCAGCTGCAGCAGCTCACCCTTTCATTCCCATCACAATCCTCTACAAACCAGCACAACAGCAAGCTTGTGTCTGTGTTGGTCACTAGCTAGCCAGCCATCAAGTCAACCCACTCTGAGCTGGCTGGAGCTTTCTCTGCAGACCTGTCTCGTAAACAAGAGGCTCTTATTTCCCTGTTGTCATACGGTTTTGTTTAAATATCACAACACAAATGTCCGTCACAGGGCTAATGGAAGAGATCAGGTATCTGTCTTGTTCTCCTGAGTGGATCTGGTGTGTGGTCGTTGTTTTAATTATAGTCGTAATGGAACGACTGTGCTCGCTCTCTTCCCAGGCTGCTCTTGTTATTAATGCCTGTTAGCATCATAGCTAACACCCAGACGGTTAGAGCCGGGGAGTCCGTGCAGTCTAACTCATCTACATGAAGATAAACCTTTGTCATCCCCTTTGAAACACGAATTACATTTTGAATCAAGACCTACAGCATCAAGTGTGATATGAGCTCTCTGAAAGAGCTGCCCTGAGTTCAATTAATGTCAAGATATGACCTTTGACCTTTTGACCTCTCACCTTGAGATACATGAGACGGTTCTCCGGGAACGTTATTGTTAGTTGAAAGTAAGATGTAATAAGTAATGAGCAATTATTTCATCATCTAATTTCTATTAGAGAGGAGTTACTTTAATTAAGAGATTCATTAAGTTAGTTCATTAATTTACCCCCCCCAGATGCCACGGATTCTCCGGAGAATTTCAAATCAATTCTGCTGCCTATTATTTAATATAAGGGCGAACAGTTGCTGAGTTAAAGTTCAGATTCTGTCTGTCAATGAATCTTCTTCACCAGAGAATAAAAAAACAGTCAATAAAATAAAATAAAAACATGTATTCAGCAGTAGATGGTTTTTGCTCAGGAGAGATCTGACTCTAAAACCATCATGGCTGCAAACATAAATCTATAAATTAACCAACAATGTAACCGTTGCTGAATCCCATTAGTGGCTCTCAGTAAGTAGAGTCTGCTGGTTTTTTTTTGCACAATGTGCCAATTACAATCCTTTCGGCAGGCTGCTCAACTCCGAACCGACCATTTCACATAATTTCCACTGCATTTTTCGCATATTGCAGCCAAAAGTCCTCTGCCTGCCCTCCAGCTGTATACAGTAGCTGTCAGCCTGGCACTTCTCTCAGGCGATGTATGCAGGATGCTATCTATCACGGCTGTGACATTGCACATCCCCTTCAGTTTGACACGTTTGACAGACACTCTCCCCTATTAATGCCCTGGTATCACCTAGCTTGTTATCACTGTATCTGTAGTTCGCAGAGGGTCCCGCATGCATCGAGCGCTCAGTTGCGTCGAATACAGTGGAGTCTCTGGAGCGTGCAGCGGCGGGATAATTTTCCTGCTTCGTTCTTTGGATAGGCTTCATGAATATTATACCTGCTGAGTGGATAGTCAAAAGATCAGCCGGCTCCTCGGGCTCAAAAGGCGCCGTGATGGATGTGAAATGTTGGAAAGACATCGTAGGACAAAGTGTTGGCCCGCACCATCGATCACTCATGCGGAGCAGATGACACAATTCTCCGTCTCTCCCTTCCAGCGGGCGAGTTTATCAGCGCTGCCCAGAATATTTAGCAGGAAGGAGAGCGCACCCGTGGGATCTCATTTGCACAGGTGTCCATCTGGTAGAAGTTGTCTGGGATAATCTGCACATCATGTCACATTTGCATCCAGGCTTCATGAAAATGGCACACTCACTGTAAGCGGAGGAGGGGGTGTGGGGGTTGGGGGGGTGCACTGGCCAGTTCGAAGGCCGAGGGATTGTTTGCCGACACTGTGGCGAAGACCAGTGTGTGTTGTGCTAATCCACGAGGCAGTTAATGCTGCGCAATTATGTAAGGATTTAACATGTTTGTAATTGTTTGTTGGTTCAGCTCAATTTGTGTAACCAGCTTTAGTTGGAAAATTAGCAATGAGATTTTCCTAAACGCTGCCAATTTGTTTGGTCTTTTAACCAGGAGGGATTTGCTGCCGTCAGATGGGAGCGCTTGTCAATTGTGACAGTCTTATTAGCTGGTTTGGGCGAAGAAAAGGTGTTCTTATTGAATTCATTGATCATCAAGGACCTTTGCTTCTGTTACCCTCCTTCAAATAGCCCAACTTTCACAGCGAATCAATGCGCCCATTGATTCTCTTGTTCTGTTAAGAATTACTCAAGCTGCAGATCCAATCTCAAAATAGCTGTCCCATTAATGACCCAAACAGAGCAGCTGTAAACGCTCAGCAAGTGTACCTTTTCTCCTCCCGTGGCTGTGGAGCATCGCTCTCCCAGGCAGCAGCAGCAACGCTCTCCCAGGCAGCAGCAGCAACAGCAGCAGATCTGATCAGGAAACCCTACAAATGTTCTGCATTTACACCCACAACAATGCTCAACCCAGATTGGTTCAGTATTTACGAGACAAGCTTTCAGGGCAGCACAAATCCACCGAAGGTATACTGCAGTACGTGGCAGTAAAATGAAAATGTTTATTCCAGCGTGGATGAATATTCACCAGTATCTGTGAGCCCAGGCAAGCATGTAGTCTCCAAACATCACAAGTAATCTTGCGTTTTACGCCCTCTCTCCCCTGCATTATAAATCCTCTTCTTTATGTATATGACCTGAGCAGTTTCAGTACATCAATTGTAGCAAGTAATTTTCTGCTAGCTCGAACAGTATCTGCTTAACAAGTGAAAACAAAAGGCTCAATCAATCTTCGAGTGCTGTTGACATTCAGAGCTGTCTCGTATTACTGCCCATGTCCGTGCCCCTCATACGACGCATGCACACTGTATATATGGATATACACACACCATCAGTTTCCCATTAACAGTTTTAAGGGGTGGGATTTTTTATGCATTACTGTTATTTATACATGAATTGATGAGAAAACAGTGAGACCTGTAATTTTCAAGATTAGGGTCGTATGAAGATGATAGTTTAACGTCCAGCGTTAAAGGAAGGTTTTCTCTTAAAAAACACTGACAAACTGTGGGAATGATTGCTTTCCACTTGAAGGTTTCTCTCTGTCTCCTTCTGCTGCATTTAGTGATTTACATGGAATCTAATGAATGAGCCCGGTGGAGACTTTAACTCTGAATTTATGTGAAGCCAGAGAGGGACTGCTGGCAGCCTTTTCTTTGCTGCATCTGGCAAGACTTCAGTATGATAGAAACTCATTCATTTCTGCAGCTGATTCATTAACTTTGTTTTTTTTCCTCTGTTTGCAGGAACTCCACATACTGCATGAAGGTGTCCATGTCTCTCACGGTGGCAGAGAATGACACGGACCTCTGCTACAACTCCAAAATGAGGTTCTTCGAGAGGGCAGAGCTGAGCAAAAGCAAAGACATCACCTGTCGGGACATTGAGGATTATATCCAGCCGGGAGTGGAGCCTGAGATCGTGTGGTACAAGGTAAGATCTGCCTTCTTCATCTGCTATTTGCTCACAAAAAAAAAATCCCCACTGATGCAGGATGTGGTCTAAACAAAGGGTTTTATCTGTCATTTGAGTCTCATCATGCGCGTATAATTAGAAATAGTGCCTTTCAATTAAAACTAAAAGGCTACGTTCTTTTGTTTATTTAAGGAAAAGCCTAGTTAAGGTCAGATATATTCGGTTCTAATTAGCTTCAAATGCTTTTTCTCCTCCTCCTGGACTAAAATAATCAAAAAATAAATACACAGCAGACAAATCTATTGAGAATTTAAACTTCCTCCTTCACTTTACGGTGAGTTGTGTCGTCGAAAGTAAGGCCTCTCGTGTCCGACAGGCCACTTTGACTGAGCTGTAAGGTGAAGCTCTGCAGCCAATTCATCAAACCTGAAGGAGTGCCGAATTAGTCTGCCACAATGCCACTTCAGTTTCCCACTGAATCAAATTAAAATAGCAGATAATGGCTGCAGGCTCCACACCCTCCAGTTTTTGGCTCCGGCTCTGTCAGTGGGGGCTGATTAAATTCTGGTCGGATCGTCTTGGACCACAGTTCGAAAACCAAACCCACGGTGCCCCACTTTCCTCTGCCTCAGGTGTTCTGTGGCCCAAAAATCTGGAAGGACTCGACTGTCTCTGGAAGTCTATATACAAACTTCATACTTAAGTTCACCTGCATGGCAGCACGCCATGTGAAATGCAGAACGAGAGTCATCAATCAATGCTCACCTCCGAGTTCGGAGCAGCGCTTAATCTGTAAATCATGACATCCCAGAACACAAAGAGGGTGACGCTCCAGGAGGAGAGAGGAAGTCATGGAAAGCAGCAGAAAATCCACAGTGCCTGGCTGATGATGACACTTAACAAACAAAATGTGATCAAAAACTAAGTTTTCTTTATATTAGTTGAAGTTGTAAACAGCTGTTTATGGTTTGCAGGCACCTTTGTGTCTCTCTTTTACTATTAACTTGCTTCTCTCTCATTTTTCCTTCTGTTTGTTCATTGCAACAGAGGAAGGAAAATTCAATTACAACCATAACTTTGATTAACAATCACAAAAAGTAGGCAGATTAAGAAATTAAATGACATGTTCTGTCTATCAATCTCTGTTTATTGATCTCATTCACTCTGTTCAGGTACCATGGACAGCGTCGCACCTTCAAGCTCACCTCCAAAACGATAATACAAACTCATTTCACCAGATTTCACAGCACAAACGCTAACGAGCTCAGCTGTAAAGCTCACAGTAATTGTGACAGACGTTTTACCAATTTCTTCCTTGTTGCAGACATTCGGTGGCATCATAATTCAAATTGCATTCACCAAAATTAGCTTATGCCATGTGCACAAATCTTTGCTTCAGGCCTCACCTGATGCCTCCTTCTCTTTCTGTCTTTCTTGTGCTTTTGCAAGAAAAATTAAAAGATTCATGCAAACTGTGCAAAAATGATTCATGACTATCTCCAATGGGCAAAATGCCTGTAAACTGGTGGAGGTATGATGCAAGTTTGTAATAATATGTGTGATGTTTTAATGTAATGTAACTTTTCACAGTCTTTCTTCACAATTTCTTAAATTTTGCTCCCAGTCAGTTTTTACTTTTGCAAATCTGACTGAACCAGCTATGTTCCCACTCGTTCTGTACAGCATGAAAACAGCTACAGTAACTCTGACACACATTTCCACATGCATGCATAAATAAATCAAACTAATGAGTACTTTTTCCAAAGGATCTGCAAATGTAATGTCAGAAAACTGTTATTTTCTCAAGGTTATGTCACAGCTTTTGATGCTTCAGTAACTTTCCGTTTTCACAGTAAATGGCTTTTTAGCAAGCAGCTAATTTACACATTACTGAAGTCTTCACTGATGATGACATTCATTAAGTAATGATGAAGCTCCCAAACTCAGTAACTAGTTTTAAAGAAGTCATTCCCTAACATGTTTACTTGTAGACTTAGAGATGGAAATATGAACAGCTGGTGCAACCAAATCCAGTTCTCCTGAGAATAATGAACACAGCACCATTAAATCCCATAAATTACTGGTTATATTCTATTTGTGCTTAAACATCAAGGATGCTCCAAACTGATGTCTGAAATCTGGCAAAATGTGTATTGACATGAAGCCATTTTAGCATAACTGTGAAGAAAGAAAGCTGCTCCAGTTTTTATGGAAGGATGTTAAGAAAGAACTGACTTTCTGTGTATTTAGCCTGTTTTTTCATTCAAAACGCTCAAAGACAAAAACTTAAGTCTGCGTCTCTTCTCTGTTGGTAATGATTTGATGTATGCGAGTGAAAGCGTGTTTCCTGCTGATTTCGAACATTAGTCACACTTGAACGCCAACAGTGACACAGTGTATTTACTTTTCTCTCACACACTGTGTCCCCATGGTGTCTCTCTGTGTTTCACATAAAGGAGTGCAAGCCAAAGCAGTGGCGACAAACCATAGAAAGGAGGAGAGACACACTGTCCATCAAGGAAGTACGAGAAGATGACATTGGGAATTACACCTGTGAATTACAGTTTGGGAACTTTGTGGTTCGGAGGACGACTGAGCTGTCAATCAGAGGTAAAGAAAAAACTACTTTCCTTCAAATGCTGCAGATCCTGTAATTGCAGAATCATCTCTGCTGTTTTTAAGATGTTGTTAAGCGTTGGCATTTAAAAAAAAAAAGAGGTGCATGGAGCTTGAATTGCTGCGTTGTTTGCAAAGAGGAACATCAGTTACATACATGCAATTACATTTACTTTTAATGCATTTTAAAACAAAAGTATTTCAATGAAAGTGTCGCTCACATTTTTGTGAATTGTATTTTTTACAAATTGTGTTTCTTATGCTGCAAGCTGGCTAAGGAAATGTGCCACAGGTTGTTGTTGTTGTTAAAAAATTAAGCCTTTTGATGCCGAAACCTGCACCTTTTCTAGCCAAAGTGTCGCCGTCTCTGCGACTTCCAGGCTGCTTTAATTGCTAAGTAGAAGAATTCACACAGAGCCAATTCAGCACTTTTTCTTTCAGGCTGTTAAAATATTAAAGAGTGAACCCAAAGTGAGTGACAGATTGCTTAGCGCTGACACTGTCACAGCCAAGATTCACAGGACAGGAGACGAGCAGCTCAACAAGTAAAACTTAATTATAGGCACCTTTTGTTTCAGGTTATGTGGTTGGAAGTGACTCTGGTTGTTGTTCTGAGTGGTGATAAAAGCTTCCTGTGGTTCATAAACAGCAAACACAGAGCTAATATTGACATTAATGTTTGATTTTTAACAGTTGAATTTTCCTCTAGCAAGCTTTGAACATGATGAATCATCAGAGGCCAATTAAAAATGATCCTATACATTATGAATCTGCTGCGTTATGAATTTAAAAGCGAGTTCCTTCAGCGTTTCTGCGCTCTGAACAGTTTCACACAACAGCAGCTCCTCCTCTCCATGACTCACTTGGCAGGACTCACATTTCCTGTGGTGGCTCACGTCTGCAAAGAATAGGGATAAATGCACGATGACGCAGTCTGAAACAAAACAGGGGAGATGTGACGAGGTTTCGAATAGAAAGAAGGGCTTTCACGTTTCAGTGCAGCTGCCAGTGTGTGTTTGTGAGTGTGAGAGTCAAATAAGTGTTTACTGATAACTGATCACACTTTAATCATTTAAAAACACGAAGACGGACTCCAAAATAGGTCAGGCCAAGTCATAAATCACCTGTCTGAAAATGTCACACTGGAGGAATCGTCCACTTTGGAGACATTTGGCATCTCAAAACAGATGGCAGATGATCATTGGTGATCATTAATGGAGAAAGTAGTGACATGTTTTGATTTTTTATAAGAAAAATATACTCTTAGACCTTTATCTTGCTCTCCTATGTTCATCTTCTAGCATCATCATGGACTGATAAGCTTTTTGAAAATCGTTTCTTGTAGTTCTCACAACACTTAAACAGTTAAAACATGATGGGTAGATTGAACTTATTTGATAGTTTGATTTGAAATGAAATCTTCAGTATGTCTGAGAGAAAATTTAGTGATTTTTTTTCCCAGACTTACAGTCACATTACCTATTTTAAGTTTTTTAAAGGAAACAGTTATTGAAAACGTTGCAGTAAAGTAGGAGTAGGTTACACAGTTGAAGTCCTGCAGTAGCCAATCAGTGTGCTTCATTGTTCTCTGTAGGTTGTTACATGCAAATTAATAGTTGCACCCAAAACTGACTTTAACTCTTCGTTACGAGGTTGAGTTTCGCCCTGAGGTGCCAAAGTTCAATCCAAGTCTTCGGTTTTTTTTTTCTGAACTTGGAGTGCTTTTAATCTTTGGAGAGCAACGCCAGGGTTGACTCGACTTTTGGCCACGTTTGTCTTTTCTCCTTTCAGGCAGAATCGCTTCCCTCTCAGTTCTTTGGATTTATTTATATATCTATTTTCAGTTTTTTGATTAAAGAAGTTCTGGGGGGTTTTTTGTACATAGTGTTTTCTTTTGTGCTTTGATTGTGGCTGTAATGATCATGTTAACTACCCAGATTCTTTTGATCTGTCGTCCATTTCAGTCTACTGTTGCCTCGTCTGTGCACATGAAACACATCTCATCGTGCAATGAAGGAGATTTCATTCTTTCATTATGTTCCTGTTCATGGTGTTCAGACCAAGAGATGTAGAAACATTACAAACTTTGGTGAATGACCTTTTATTCCTCAACATCTTGAGCTTCCATTTGCTAATTATCAACAATTAATGATTTTCTGTTGCATAACTTTAATAGATTCACTGATTTCAGATGAAGAGTCCCTCGCTAGTCAGAAAACTTCTGTGTTCAAACACTCTGGTTTGTCTAATTTTCACAATTAATCATGAAAACAAGCATTGTAAGGTGCAATTGTGTAGGAAATTGTCAGCCATTTATCCTCATTATGTAGAGAGACAATGCAATTGGAAAGGTGTAACAATACAGCGCCGCAATAAAGCCGAACGGCAGACTAAAGCAGAAAAGGCAAGTTTTCACAAGTGAGCCATTATCTAGAGTTTACTACACAATGTATTTATTTGTATTTTAAAGAAACTTAAGAGCCCTTAACCAGAAGCTAGACAGTCATAGAGAAACTATAAAACGTGGATTGATAGTATTTATTTTTCCATACATTCCAGAGGTGATTGATAAGTTTTAGGCCAAAGTTGGAAGATATAGATTAGTCACAGCTCTCCTTTTGCAAAAAGTCTAAAATTGAAAACTTTTGCAGTGTTTCTATTTCAGGAAATTGCAGATTCAGCCTTTGTGCAGTCATCAGCTGCCTTCATGTCATTGACTCACCCAAAGGTGAAGAAGCTGATGACTGATGAAGATGACTGTAACAAAGGACCATGCTGTCTGTTCTCTGACTCGTGACCTCAAGTCCTCTAGTCTACTTTTTTAACGATTGTCTTTTAAAAAGTGTGCGTTATTTCCTCTCATTGTTAATCTGAGATGTTGATGATGCATCTATTTGACTAATCACCACCTGCAGCATCGTCATAACCCATAAAATACTTTAACAATGGATTAAGTATCAACTCTTGAGCAGTGCAGAAGTTTAGTTCAAGGATTTTTTCCCCAAAGAGGATGGAGAACGTTGGAGAGCCGAGGGAGAACATGTGAACATGGATGCATATCATAAAACATCCCTGCAGTGGAAAAAGGGCTTCAGGTTATTTCAAACAGAGATCCATCTGAATCCTCTCTTTTTCTTCTTCTTTATCTGCAAGAAGTTTACATGACCCCTCGTGTAAAAACATCATCAACCTCCTACAGATAACTCCAATCCTCCATCAAAACCCTCGTCGCTGCCCTCTTTATCAGCAGCCTACAGGCCGCCTCGCAGCAGTGCATTGGGACGAAAGGTCAGATTCCATTTGATTATAATGAGCGGCGCTAAAATCATAATGAGCTGCCTTGCTGAGTAATTGGAAGCGACATTCATTTTTAAATGAAATTTGGGGTTTTATGACTTCTTTGTAAGGTGCACCGTTTGATGTCTCAGATTAGACAGCGCAGAATAAAGGAGCAGCGATGAAATAGATATACAGGGGAGCAGCAACTTTGGTGTGTAAAATAGACTGTCAGCGGAGCTAATGAGCTGGGACTGATGCTGTTAACCTGCTTTTTATTTTTTTAATTTATTTCGAACCAGCGAGCGATGAGGTGTGTTCGGTTGGGGGAAGGGAAGGGCGTGCAGCACCCGTATGTAAATAACCAAAAAGCCTGAGAGGTTAAAAGCAATCATGAAAACGCCTCCTCACATAAAACGTCTCCGTCCTTTTTTTACTCACCTGATAAATCTCATGTCCTTTAAGTCCGAGTGGTTTGAATATACAGATTTGATACTCCTGCAGCTTTGTGGCTTCAAGTAATTCTCGTTCTGTCAGTCTTTCACATTCGAAACCGAGTGAGCGACTGCTTCCAGCCGGATAGCCTCATTTTATTTCAGTGTGTTACTTATCACTAAATATTATTGCACAGCAACTTGACTGGTTGGAAATGAAAGAAACTGCTTTGCTTTCTCAGCTTCGCCACTGCTCTTGAATGATGGCAACCTTTCCCTTGATATGTGTTTTTCCGCTGTGCGTTTGTACGCTCCAGGCTGTTTTTCTGCGAATGTAGACAATAAAGAAAAAAAACAGAAGTGCCGTACAAGTTTAGAACATGAATTTTAAGTAGAGAACAAGACTATTCACGTCGAGTTTTTTAGGAACATGACAGGTGTGAGGACAAACTTAGACACGTTTTGTTTACAAAATGCCAAAAAAAGCTCAAACTTTACCTCACATCAGGGTTAGAATGAGTCGAGGTTCCTCGAAAGCATCACACAGCACTTCCATTAAACCCGACCTTTTTTTGTAGTTACAGAACAAATGTACCTTTATATTTATATTTTGGTGTCTAGATATATTCTATTTTGCATTCGTACTTATGTTTTAATTTTATTGATATATTTATACTTCCTACCTCTTTAAGACTTCTGAATGGGAGCATCTTTAACGAAAGGCAATTTCCCCTCGGGGATCAATAAAGTATTTCTGATTCTGATTCTGACCTCATGTTTGCTGACAATTATCCCAGTTTTTCCTGTTGGTTTTGCATCCTTTGATCCAAAATAATACTCTACAAAAATATACATTCAAACAAATTTGAAAGCATAAAAACCCTTTTTGTGCACAGAAGGCTTTACATCTTTTATGTCAACTTGTGATAACATGAAAGCATCTATATTTCCGAGTTTAAATGTTATCACCTGTCCCCATGTCAGCGATGCTGAGGCTGCATGGTCAGGCTTAGCATGCTGTGTTAGCAAGCTAACAAAGTGTAAACTCCACATGAAGTTCCTCCAACACGAGCATCAGACACTTCGGAATAAACTTTTTGTTTGCTTTCTTTTTCAAAGTTCAGTGTTCATTAGTTTTGCATGTCATGACCCATTATTTATGCACAGCTGTCACCATGATGAATGCTGTTAAAGCTGAAACATATTGATCTCATATACTTCAGTCTAGTCTATTGTTCTCCTGCAGCAGCTAAATGACTCGAGTTTTGCTGAGTAAAAATAAACGTGGCATTTGTTTTCGTGGCGGCCGTTTAAAGGAACAAAGACGGCTTGTAGCACAAAAGCACCACAATACTTAAAAGTACTCCAAATATCGAGTATTATGCACAGTTTGGACTCATTAGGTGGACATTCGGAGGTCAACAGGGCATCTTTGTGCCTGTTGATCTTAATAAACTGTTATCAGACACCTTTTTCTTCAAAGTTTATCTCCTGCCAGCACCATTTGGTGGCCATTAACAATTTACTGTCCCATCCCTGAGTTGACTCATTAGCATATGAAGGAGGTTGGGATATAATTGCTCTTTTAATTGATGGGAGATAATTAATCTGGCGTAGGTGCTGGTAGGAAAGAGAGGACGGCTGACGGAGTGAATCCAGAAAGTAATCCAGTTCTTTTCTCTTGAATTTAATACACTGTGTAATCAGCAGGTGTTTGATGAGGTTTGTTAATTTTTCTGTCCTTTTTTTTTATTATTATTCATCACATTTGATATTTTGTCAGTTCATTAGAGAACACACTTATAAATAAATATGAAGCTTGTCATTATTCTGCCAGTCTTCTGTGATTTGAATTCATCGTCTCCTGCTGCGGCCGGCGGTGCATTTCCACTCCGAATCCTCCGGAGTGAGAATTACTCATTGCAGTGCTGCACGGTTAACTTGCCAAACTTGTCGTGTTCTGTGTTTCGTGTTTGTTTTGTAGAAATTAGACGTAAATCTTCAACATTACAATCCTCATGATGTCTTGAAGGAGTTGCACTGCCACTTTTTGGAGCTTTTTTAACCTTCTAGCTTCTCCACGGATGTTCGGACTAGGCTTGTTTTAATCCGCCATGATGATACAACATACAATGACACAATATATCTGTGTGTAAGTGTGCATGAACGCCAGACTGTAAGGCTCACATTGCAGTTACTAAAGCATATTGAATGGGCAGACTTGTATTAACAGTGAGGGTGATGGAGGTGTTAAAATGACTTGGCTTTTTTAATGATTTCCATAATTACATTTGCTAAGGAATTTGCACGAAAAATCTCTCATGACCATAACCAGAGTATTTCCGGCTGATGAGAGTTTACTCAGCTGCATTTGTAGTAAATCAGGAATAAAAGAAGGAAAAGTACATGAAAAATAACACCTGTGAAAATATTTACAGCATATCCAAAATGTGGATTCACTTGATTTTTTTGGCCACTTGGGGGCAGCAGAAACAACTTACTAATACAGTGCTAACACATTATTATCATATAAGTTAAGCTGATTTGGTTAATTTTTTAAACAAACAGCAGCTACAGAAGAATAAACATTCACAAATATAAGTCAAAAATACTTTCCTCCATCAGCTGTATTTTGTTTTCTGTTAAGTTCTAATGAACATCTCTGGCTCTCAACTAAGTTCACCAGCTTGTTGTTTTCTTGCCATTTGGTGCCGACCTGATTGCAATCAGTGAGTTTTAAGAGAGTTTTCACTTAAAAAAAGCTCCATGCCGGGTCTGAAGGTGACAGAGACGAGAGCACAGTGAGAGTTTAGCACAACAGAAGCGTTGAAGGCCAAAAACGATCCAAAGTTCAGAGAAAAAGTGAAGACTGAGATGCCTGTTAGTGGTTTGCAGATCTAACAGCTGTTATTAAAGATAAAACCAGCAAGTTACTTTTCTGACACGTATAGTTTAAAGTAAAAGTACATGAGAAGTTGTGATGCCGTGGGGGGTCATGGATCGGGGTACCATGGATGTTTTTATACCAAAGCTTCAGTCTTGTTTTGAGAATCTTTGCTCTCCTATATTGAATTAATAAAATTAAAAAAAAACAGGCTAACCTTTCACAGAAGGAAATGTTTAAGATTGATCTTTTTACAAAAAGTAACTTGTGTAAGATGAAAAAGTGAATCAGAGTAATAAATAATGAAGCTGGATGGAGAAAAAGAAAAGCGGTCACCGGCAAAATGCATCGAGTTTACTGTCGGCGTGCAGATTCCCTGCAAGGAGGAAGCTGTGCGCTGTTATGAAATGCACTTCACTTTAAGTAAAACGCTCCTAAAGCATGATGGATGGCTTTTGGATCAATTGGAAGGATTTTTTTCTCCTTATGCCCTGCTGCTTATTTTCTTAAATAAAGTGCTGGATGAGAGTCAGTGGAGAATATGAGGACAGCATCATGCTCACATATACACCGTATATGCCTCTCGTTTTAAAAAAAAATACACTCAGTCACCAAATTAAACAGCAGGAATGATGTAAAACAAAATACCAAATCTAAGATGTTGTTGTGATGGTGTTAGTATTTTCAGATTTATGCCACCGTATGTTTTTATCACCTCGTTTTTCTGCCTCAGCCTCTGTCTCGCCATCCGTCAGGTCCCACCTCTGCCGCCGTCTCATACCCCCATTTAAGACCAAATATCAATCAGCGGTGAGCGGCACAACCTGAGGCTTTCCTTTACAGCCAATAATGGAAAGTCTTAAGCTGAGCTTTGACAATGGCTTTTTTCCCCCTCTTTCCTCTTCTTCTTCTTCTTCTTCTGCTGCCACGGACTGAATTGTATAGTCAAGTATGGCACCAAATTGAAGGCCGTGTTGAAAAAGGACACAGGCATGATAACATCGTTCAGAAACCAATATCACATATTGCAGCCCGAGGTCCATCTTATGGGTCTGAAGCGAACAAAAGCTGTGTGATTATAAGGTGGTCAAACGAGGTCAGTGCGGGAAAAGGGAACAATGGGAGCCGGGATCAAAAAGTTCCAAGATTTTCCCTAATGCACGATAATGAAGCACTGCAACCCGTGCATGGAGCAGGAGAAGCCAGAAATTTAGTATCTGAGTACTGCAGCATCACTGTGTTACATGCTTTGCTTTTTACGTTGCAGATGTTAATCAAACGATCTGACTTACGTACAAACAGTCCTGTGCAACAGAAATGGTGTCAGAGCTTTCAAATCGCATCTCATAAGACTTTGTATTGCAAATTTGAGTGTTAAAAGGGGTGACAGTCCCTGGTTTTTAGCTTTTAAAAAGAAACAAATTGGAAAATATCTCTAATTCTGCATCAAGGACATTTATTTTATTGTGCAACACAGTTGGGTATTTTTCCAAGTAGAGCACCTCAGGCTTTTTCTTTTCAGTAAACTGTCCTTGACCTTGACTGGAAACAGAAAACAGTCTTTGGCACAACTAAAAATAGTTTGAGAAAACAGTGAAAGCCTTGTACTTTCCTCAGACCTGCACTCAACCACTTCGCCCTTTAAAAAGCCACAAAGGCAGTTAGTGTCGACTTTGAAACGATGTGTTGGGATTCATTACCTAAAAGTTGCGTAACCAACATTACATTTTGTCAATGGCCAGAAAAGCTGGAGGTTATGAACAAATAATTTCCACAGAGGCGTCGCAGCTCAGCTTACTCATTCTGCACTATTAACAAGGAAGTTTTGTATCTCGCTCAGCTTCATTTCATTAGACCTGCTCGCTGTGCTCCACTGAAGCTTTCCCACCACTGACCGAACCACATGTCAGAATTTAATTTGGCTTTATGACATAATTGGGTCTCATCTATGGTGGAGAATGAGCACTCTTTGCTGCTGCAGCTCTTATTTGTGATTTAGGTTGATGAGCCGGGCGTATTTTTAGATAAAACATTTTCCGCATGCGGCTTTAATTTGCAGAAGGCACATCAGCCGGAGAAATCTTTAACAAAACTGCTTTGAGGTCGATGAGTGAAGTGTCCCATTTCCCAGTCTGGATCATTACCTTTTTACCTTCTGTGCTGAAAGAAACATGAAATATTTACAGCATTTTTTTACACAAACATCTTATTTGTCTGTTAATTGTCAGATAGTCAGGAAAAACTTCACAGAGCTCCGTCTTTTGTGACCCACAGTCGCTGCAAAAGGAGACATGTGAAGCTTAATTAATTAGGAATATTAGGTGCAAGAAAATGTGTTAACACTGTGCAGTCAAAGTTACAAACAGGAAGTCAGCAAGTAGAAAAATAACTGTGTGAAAATGCACCAACTAACTGCCTTTATGAGTTTTTAATCATTAAAAAATGCAAAGAAAACACTCCAGGAATCTGAGTTGGCAAACACACTGCATGAGAAATAACATAATTTAAGAAAATTTAATGTTTTTGGGCCAAAAACAGCAGCTGTTTTCTTTCTGCTGGAAGCTAACAATCACTTATTGCATTAAAAAAGAGAACTTGCAGCAAACTTGACGGTGAAAAAAAACCTCACTCTTGCGTAAAGGCCTCGACCAACCAACTGGAACATGTCGAATGGGATCAATTTTTTTATTATATATCATTTTCCAGTTGCAGCCTTATTTCTTTTTCTCACATTCACCTTTTCAGATTAGGAAAAATAAAAAATGCACACATGCAAAACATATTTTTTCACTTAATTTGACTAAATATTTGTTTTCAGTGTAAAATATTAAGCTGGTTTTTAAATAACTCCCAGGCTTTTTTCCCATTAAATCAGGCTGATTGAGATAAAAAATACCTTTATTCACACACGTCTCTCAGTCAGTGCTGCAGTTGTTCACTGTATCCAGCTGTTTGCCTTAAATCCCATGTTTTCACCAACGCCCCCCCGCCCGCCCCCGGTGATTTGGCAGGCTGTTTGTTATGCGTTCCCCTGCCATCACCACCAGGACCCCGCGAGTCAACTCAACCCTGTGCTCTGATCAATCCAGCAGCAGTGTGTGTACACTGTAGTGCACACTCAGCATCCCGGTGGGTTTCCACCTGCTGGCGCCATCAAAGAGGCAGCACACAGGAGATGTGATTGCAGAGTTTACAGCAGGGGAGGAAGTGGGCGAAGCAGGAGAGAAAATATCTGAGCGTGAAGCATGTGCAGAGCGCGGTGTTCTCAGACTCGAGTGGTTACTTGGTTACTGTGCAGCAGCACAGGCTGTGATTTTCCTGAAATGTGTCTAAAACTGTCAGACAGCTACACTCGCATGAAAAGGAGGTTCAACATTATGATTTGTTTGTGAGTCCCTGAGATAAAGCTATCTCCCTCCATATCCTGCGGTCATCGGCTGCGTTTGTGTAATATTGTTTGCACCTGTGAAACACTGACAGGTAATTGGCAACGTTTTTCTGGATGCCTGTGTTTTTTTTTTTTGTTGTTTTTTTTGGCTCAGCCTGGCAGCTCTGAGCCCCATGAACAAACTGCCAAGGAAGAGCTCCAGGAATTAGTTTGACTTGGCCCGCTTTCCACAAGGTGAGATGACTTTGATCAGTGTCCCCTTGTTTGATGAGGTGGCACTTTCTGGGCACAAATGCTGTTTTAAGCAAACAAAGGACTATCTCCCTTGGCGTTTTGTCACAAGATTTAGGACGCAGAGCTTGCAAGGGTGAACTGCAGGATTCAGTGCATTTTAATGCCGAGCACCTGGACACTTAGAGATGTATAAATGAACAAATCATTGTCAGAAATAGAAAAACGTAGTATTTTTGCATAAATTGTTGCATTCTGCACATGTTTGCATGTTCTCCCATTTGCATGCATGTTGCAGGTTTGCTCAGTGTTTCATACTTTGCATAATAGCAACAATGGCATCAAATTTGCATGAATATTTATTCCATCTTTCTTTTTTTTTTGAGTTCACGACACATTATGCTGCCCAGTGTCCCTCAGTCAAAAACTGTGTTCACTTGCAATGCTGGGAGAAGTGTGTCCTTTATGTGTTGAAGCAGAAAGTAAAGTGGACACATACTGAGTGTGTCATGGCGTACAGACAGAAGTAGCAGTCAGGGTACAGTAACTGCAATGTGCACATCCAAGGAATGAATGGGATTGAAAAATGACTGCTTTTATGGAGAGCTGACGCTTGTCAACTCGGGGAAGTAGAGCAGAATTCTAATGAGCAGTGACGCACATCAATGGCTGTGTGGCCTTATGTATTTTCCCTTTCACTCCGGACAGAAAAAAACCCACTGAAACCCAACAACATGTGGCTTTTTTCTGCAGTGGTGATAAGTGTAATCTGCGTTCACTTTTAGCCCAGTTGACTCCGCATTAGTCACAGCTTTTTATCGGCTCCAGCTCCGACTGGCAGTGATGTAAACATGACATCCGGGTGGACGCACAACATATCCACCCTTTTTTTAGGTGCAAAACTATGACACATGTCAAATTTAAAACATTATTTATTGCTTTTTACAGTCTATGAAAATGTGCAGCAGCTATTTATTTCTTTTTTATCGTGCAAGATGCAACACTGCCATGACAGCTAGCTGAGGAAGCTTCAGCTGATATGAGGATAAGAGGAAATAAGACAACAGGTTACTGGCACTGTGAGAGATACTGCGATAGACAACAGCATATTCCATAAATCACCTGTCTCCGTTCCAGCAGCACTCGAACATCATTCAGTTAGCATTTAGCTTAAACAGAGACGGAGATAACCGCTGTTGCATTGTCTCTGGTCCCCATGTGCCATGTTTTGCAGAGCAGATGTGCCATAAAGGTGTTGAGGTCAGTGGTTGATGATGCATTCAATGCCCATGCAAGATACGGTCACAAATCAGCAATAACTGTTGCTTCATCGAATGTAACAGGCTGCTGATCTAAACTTACATTAACAATTCGCAGTCACGCCCTGAAATGAGACAAATCTTGGCTCCAAACACTTAAAATCATCAGACGTGACCTCGGATGGAGCTGCTTCCTCCGGTGTCGCTGCTCTGTCTGCTGTCTGTGGCTCATATTGTGGAGGGCTGTTTGCTTTGGCCACCAACCAAAAACCACATGGACACCTGTTGTTTGGCTTCAGTCTGGTTTCTCTACTTCATATAATAAGACATTTTCATCATGTGTGATTAGCAAAGCTCTTCAGAAGGTGTGGGACAAAATAATCTGACCAACCGAGAAAACGATTCATCACCGAATCCGACACGAGGCCACACTTAACGTTTGACGGTTTCTTTTCCGCCTGGTGCTCATGGATGCAAAAAAAAAATGGCAGGTGCATTTAGTTAGACATCATTGTCTGAATCCTCTCGACGCCCTTTTAGTGCCAGTCTTTGTGAACGTGTGATTGAATCAGCCTGTATGTAGAAAACCTGAACCCAGAACTGTTTTCAGTCAATATTTACCACAGACTCTCTCCCACGAGACCGGATCTTCATGGAGCAGGTGAAACCAAGCAACAGATGTGATGCTGCTTTGAGCAGATGGTGCAAAGATGCAATAAGGTCAGGTGGTCTGGTGCCTCTGCTGCTATTGCTGCACATTGATTGGGGCTTTTTTTTTTTTTGGTTGTTTAAGACGAAAAGACAGAATCCCTGACAATCATCCTTCTGCATGAAAGTGGGATCAAGAGCTTACAGGCCTTAATTACCAACAATGGGCAGCTATTTGAAATATTCCTCGAGATTTGACAGGTATAATGATGCTTTTGATGAAAATTGCTTTCTCAGACATCAGAAACTGAACCACCAAACAGATAAGTTTGAAATTAAATCCAGTGAAATGGATTCCACCTCATTTCTGCACCACATCTCTCCTGCACTTATCTATTTATCCTACGATGTTTTTACTGTTTTAAGCGAAAAAGTGAAGTATTAATTATAAAGAAAGTAGAAAAATGTTTCGCCCATGAAGACGTCAGTGTTTTTCCAGCTCATTCCGGTTCCCCAAACTGACTGTCACCTTTGTGGCGGGCTGCTGTCATACGTCTTGTCAAATATCTATCAATTAGCAAACTGTGCTTACAAATGCTCCTCTGACACACCGTACATCTGGGATTGCTAATTAAGATGACGTGTTACATAATTAATGCCTTCGCTCTCCTAATTAGCGCTCACTTAGTGCCTTAGCTTCGGAGATGTGAAAATCTGTGCTAAACTAGCGTTAATGTAATTCATCACCACAGTGGTTTGGTGCAAAGCAGGGAAGTTAGAGAGGAGCAAACTTTCTTCTTTGCTATCGGATTTTCGGAAAAACCTGAGATTTAGACACACATTTGTGTTGAAATGTGTTTTTTTTAGTATTAAAGCTCTGTTTAAGTACCTGAACTTAGCTGTTGTTTGTGATTTATAGCTCCTGTCAAGGCCACAAGTGCATGCGTCTCTAGCTTTGAAGATATTCTCCCTTTCTTTTTCTTTTCCTGCCTTTCCTACTATCTCTGACGGTGTGTAGAAACGTCCCATCAAGGACACTCCAGCCACGTGTCAATCCACTGATTCCGCCAGAGAGATAAGACGGCGGGAAGGGACGGCGGATGGGACTCTTGCATAATTTATAATGAGCAGAAATCAATTTTGTGGCATAAATTACTCCGATGTTAATTAGTTGCAGATTGGTCTTTTACAAAAGGTGCATTTTAAATCACTTCGGGGAGAACTGCTCGCTGCACGGAGACGAGACCGAATTGTTCGGCTGGTGATGATTTCACATGACGTTATGTTGGAGAATGAGCCTTGTTTCCTTATTTAGAATGTGACCAAAATGTTCTCAGAGGACGAAATGTTCTTTTTGAATGGAACGAGACAGAAAAGGGACATTTTCAGTCCCTCTACTGGTCAGACAGGGAACCTATGGAGGCAAACTGGAGCTGGTGTTAGTCAAGTAAATCCCTCCACATGCTGACACACACACACACACACACACACACACACAAACCCTCGGTCAGGGAGATTGCTTACCAGCGCTTAGTTCAGTGGCGATGCCCAGTTGGGCCTTGATGTAATGGAAATTGATTACACTGCTCCCAGGCTACACTGTCATGACAAGTTATTTTAATGGCACTAAAGCAGGCTTATGTTGAAGTTTAAAGAGGGGCGGGCAGCAGAACAGTGACTCGGGGCATTTTTTTTTTGCAGCATGGTGAGGCTTTTTTCTTATTTATTTATATGACAGCAACAACATTTCTAAAGCAGAAATAAATAAAGATGCAGAGTTAACAATAAGAGATTGAGGAGAAAATCACAGGGTTGGACGGGTGACGGGGGGGTGGAGGGGTGACGGTTCAGAGCCATTTTCCCGCCAACGCCGGAGTTAAAACCTCCAAAGTGGTTCGCAGCGGGTGAAGTAAGCCACGAGAGTTGTAATTAAAGAATGATTTGTGCTTTTCGCTAAACATTTAGGTGTCACTTCCATGACAGTATAGTATATTACATACAAGCCATGTGATGTATAAGCCCATTTATCGTCGCTGTAACCGGCGAGGCACGGAGGAAGGAAACGCTCAGCCGAGATGAAATCTGTTGTTTATCGGCCTCACGCAGGTAATAGCTGCGACGCTCGAGCCGTGACAGACAAAACTTTTTCCGCTTCTCTTTTGTGCCTTCAGGTTTTCTTTCCTTCCCCACCTAGACTTTAAAAATACAAAAAAAAACATAACAGCAGCGAAGAAAAATGGAGGCCGAGGCAGGTGAGGTCACTTCCTGTTAACAAGTTGCATTCAGGTAACTCGCAGCAGAGGTCGTCCGCCTGCTGACGTGTGCATTTGTATTATTGGAAGAGACTTGTCTGTTTTTCTGCCACGGGCAAACTTCTGCACAAGCTGTTTACTCTCAGTCTGCCACCTTGTTTCCTCTTCTGTTTTATTTCTCTTCTTCCTCCTCTTGTTTTCTCTGCTACATTAAAAAAAAACAAAAAACAAAAAACAAAAAGTGATTTACATTATAAGCAAAAGACATACAAGACTTAGTGATGAGTACTTAAGAGCCTCATAAACACAATCAGTTCCTAATTTATTTTAAAGTTTAATGGCATTTTGAGTCTAATGGCATTTGAGATTGCAACGTCTCTGTAATAAATTACAAAGGCTCATGCATGAGCTCTTCGAGTAATGTGTTTCCCTCATGTTTTGTCCGCAGGCCAATTAAGGCTCGCTGTGTGACAGTGTGGCCAAATCAAAAGGTCCCTGCACTCCTTGACAACTAAAGCAGCCAATTAAAATCCTGCACCCGGGCTGAAACAGCCGCCGCCGCCCACCACGAGTGATAATTACCACACATGTGGGTTGGACGGGATGCCCGGGTGGCATATCGATTGAGATTGTGAAAACCGATCTTACGCTCCGGCCCAGAGGAGCGAAGCTGTCGTGCTTCGCGGCGATGAAGGTATCAAGTTAGATTTTTGAGCCAAATCACGAGCGCACACACATGCCCCGCTGTGTTGATTGGCCGTTCCAGTGTCACGGTGTAATGTTTGCAGCCGTAGGCCTCATCACACAGGTCAGCAGAGCCAAGACCTCCTTCGCATTTCGCTTGATCATCTGAACAAGTCCGGAAATTAACTTTGATGTGGATTGTCAGTGGGCGAGCGGCTCAGGTCCACGAGGGAGAAAGAGGTGGCTGGTCAGCTGCATCTGTGGGCGAAATGTGTTTGCCACATGCAGAGATATGAAAGAGAGCATGAGAGAGGAGGAGTGTGAGAGAGAGAGAGAGAGAGATAAAAAGAGAGAAGCCACCCCCATATACTCAATGAGGAGTCACTCGTCTATTTCAAATATGCTTAATTCGTAGTCGACTCACACGGAGTGGTGGGCTCACAGAGCTGACTTTAATACGTCTTTGACAGATCTGGAGCACGTCTAAATTAGATAGTAATTTCAATGAGCTATCTCTTGCAATATATACAGGGGCAGACCTATCATTAGCCCCAAGTGCCCCCCCCTCTTAGTGGCATTAGAAACCTGCTTTCGGCCTTCTTGTGTTTCTTCTTGTGTTTTTTTTTTTCTGGTGTTTCTCGTAGTGGTTTGCTCTTCTTTTTTAAATTATCTACCATTTTTGTGGTAAAAGCTACATAAGCAAATATAATCTCACTATCAGCTGACCTACTGAGAATTATTGCCTGATTTTTAGCATTGGAGAGATTTTTAGCCTTTTTTGGCTCATTGTTTTGGTTCACTGTTTTCATATTTAAAAAAAGCTCTGATCCTCGCATCACATCCAGTCAAAGTTAACACAAGCACATACAATACGTCCAACTTCTTGCAGCTAACTTCTTTGGTATCTAAGACCAAAATAGAGCTGAAATAAACATGAATATTGACTTTTATCCACCAGGTAAACTATAAATAATGCTGATGACGACCCTGAACTACTGTTCTGTGTAAACAGCCGATTGTTTGCCAACTTGTTTGCCATTTAAGCTTTATAGGGTGATGATATATAAGATGATTGATGAATACCTTCTTTTACTGCCCCTAAGTGGCCAAAAAGCAATTAATGCAGCTTTAAAGTGAAGTTTTGGCACTCAAAATTCAAATTAATAATAGTTATATATATTAAAAAGAACATAAACAATAAAAAAATCTCTTAATTATCTGTTTGTATTGATAAAAATGTTGCCAAGAATCCACATCAACCAAGTAATGTAGCCTCAGCCTCATGCAGCATTTGCATTGTGTCACATATTCTTCAACACCCTGATTGTCTTCTGGCCAAATTAAATGCAAAACACAAAAACTTACAATAGCAGAGAAGTCATCTAACAGTAAAAATGTCAAGAGTAAAAATAACTGAATATAATTTTATAACAGTCTCATGAAAAAAATAAAAAAATATGCCATAAAAACAAAACAAGGAGAATGGGGGGGAAGATCTTAACAGTGAGAAAAGTTCTCCTGAGATTTTCATCATTTTATAATAAGAAAGAAATGTCACCATAAAAAGGAAATATCTTATTATTATGAGTAAAACATGAATGCAGCAGTGTTCTGTACCAATTAGCCTGCAGCTTTTTTGCTGCATAAAATCTATGTTTGCTGTACAGTCCTTTAATGCATTTCCCCTCGGAGGCCACGTATGGGCGGGGAGATGCAGAAGAAGAAATCTTTTTATATGCATACTATCCCTCTGTTGCATTTATGCAAATGTCCCAGACATGTAATTTTATGTTGCCTTAAATTCTTTTGTATTTAAAACCTGCTTCAGTTTGACAGTTTTTTTTCCAGCTGTATTGAGAAAAGTGTCAAAGGGCATCGGGTTTTCTTTTAATGAGCGACTCAAAACTGAACAATGAGAAGATGTGGTATCTCAACGGACTGATCTTATATACATTCAAAGATTCTGCTTTAGTTAACATTCATTAGCTCTCCACCTACATTACGCTTACGGAGTCAACGTGCAGTCCGCCTGCGTGAACCGCACTGATCAAACGGACTTCACCCTCAACTCTGAGGCTGTTTGCATGATTAAAGCCGTTTATTGCACAAACTTACGGTTCGTCACCTCCTCCGCTCCTTTTTTTTAAAACATTACTCTCCGCTTTGATTTCCAATTCAATCATAAAAAGTGACCTTTCCTTTGACCTTCAAAAAGAGGGAAAGTCATTTTATATTCTTGCGGTTGATTTTGTTCGGTCTGTTAGTTCCTTGAAGCCATCAAAGAATTTTTACTTTTTTTATTTTATATGAAAAGAAAGACAAATTCTTCTTTTAATGTATAAAAAATGCTGTGTAGGATAGGACCATCGTAATATCACATTTAAACAAAATGATTACAGTGGACTAAAGAGCTCATAGTAATCATATTATCACAATATCTTTAAAAAGAAATTAGACAAAATAATGCATGTTTTTTGTTTAATATCTTGATCGAAACAGAAGGTGGATTTAATGCAGATTGCAAATTCAACAACCTTCCACTGCGCTGACTTCATGTCATGGTGGAATAATTAAAACAAAAATGTCAAAAGTGCCGTGCACAGCTCATGTTTTTGTTATTTTACTGGCTTAAATCTTTCATTAATGCCACTCCGTCTTCCCGTCATCTCTGTACAGCTCATGTCCTCTGAACGACTGCAGTGGATTTAAAAGGTGAAATCAATAAAGGTTCACAGCTTTCACTTGGATCACACTAGTTCATGGAAAGAGCAGGCTTTCCCCACATTTTGCACCTTTACTGCCAGCTAATAATTATCATATTTTGATGCAACTTTTGCACGGTTCTGTCTTTTTTATTATTTTTATTTTTTTTAAAACCAAGCCTTAAACCGTTTTCTTTTCAGCAATGCAAAAGGTCGGAAATACAAAAGAGGCTGAGGCAATAAAATGCAAGTAAATCCAGCATCTCTTAGCCGAGCACCAGTGCAGTTTGGGTCTTGCAGCTCCCTCGGGGGACAACGGATTCAGGGGGGTTTGCACAAACCAGCGATGTAGGGCACCACAATGGCAACGCTACCCCTGCTGGCACACGGAACCAACCACTGACCTGTTTAAACAGCTGGAACGTTTGGCACTGCCTGCCTCCGGAGATTTGCAGGGCCACTGGCAAAGGGGGTTGAGAGGAAGGAAGAGGAGGGGAGGCGGTGAGGGTGGGGGTGGGGGAGGGGGAGGATGGGAGGCATGGTGGCAGAGAGCTGGGAGAGGGGATTCATAGCTCAGCAATAGGGGGCCACTGTGCAGAAATGGCATCAAGCAGGAATTAAACAGGCCACTGGCAACAAGCTGAGGAGGAGGAGGTTGGAACAGAGTTCAAGTCAAATGGATGAAGGGTTTTTTTTTAAAAGGGGGGGCCGGCCGGTTTAGGGGGTCACTTTGGTTGGCGAGTGCAATGAATGGTGATCAGGACAAATAAGAAACAGGTTGTTGAGAAGCCTCTTGTGTCAACTTTTTTTTTTTTGTTTGTTTTCAGTGAGACAAAATGAGTCTGTGTTCTGGGGGGGTTCAGGCCGTGTGTTGGGGGCGTGAAAGGTTACTGACTCACACAAGGGAGCACTTAGTCGCTTGTGGCATAAGGTTTAAGCAGAACTAAGTAGCCACTGACATGAAGGAGAGAGGGAGCAGCGAGCTCAAGGCTGGAGTTTGGGTCAGAGTGTTTGGCAGAGCTGCACTGAGGCTGAGGCTGCAAATGCGATGCATGTATTGCATGCATCGCATTATGTAGCATTAGTCAAATTACATATGCATGGTAATAACCAGTAAAAGCTTTAAGAGGAACAACTTTAATAGGTATTTATCTGATTAGGAGCAAAGTTAGAGCTTCAATTATCAGATGAGTAGATTATCAGATATGCTGAAATGTAGGAGACACAATCTCACATCCACATCTTCCCAGTGCAGCTGCAGTGGAGCTTAACGCCTGGAAACACAGGCTGCATGAGCAGTGCATGTGTGTGTGTGTGTGTGCCTCTCTGCACTGCTGCAGCTCACACACTTCTGTTATCCATGCAGATTGCATTGCTGCTGCAGCGGTGCTACTGCAAGCCCCGTCTCTCTACACTGAGATGGTAATAGCCATCATTAATAAGAGGGAGGTGATTTTTATACTCTTGTTCAAAGAGAGAAATGGAGTGAGAGAGAGTTTCTTTACACAGAGGTGTAATTCCTAAAACAACGACTGGTTTTGGTGTCAGCTTAAATAAAAGGGAAATGGAAAATGTACATAACCAGATCTGATTGGTCAAATGTTGCCTACTGTCATCTGATCATCAGATCCTTTTTGTGTTTTTTCATCCATATTTTTATGTGCAACATTTGCTCATCCTCATGCTCTGTAGTGATGTAAAGATCAGCTCTGATGTCATTCCAAGTCACATGCATGCACATATTATCCACTTGCAAACCACCTGCGCTATTTATGTTCTCTGATTCAGACATTCACACCTGCGTGGACGTTTCACTCCACCCAGTCCGTCCCTGAGAGCCATGTTATCTTTTAAAATTACATCAAGCAGCTGAGCTTTCCAGATGGTTTCTTTATTATGTGTTTTGTTGACGTCTGAGAGTTTATTTTAATGATTACAGGGGCTGCTGTCAGAACTATAAAACAATTCCACGTGAGTTGTAATGTCACTGCAGCAAATATTATGAGGCATTTAAGCCACAAAATGATAAAAGTGTTGATGCAAACTTGACAGGACAGAAGAGTCTCTCCAGAGGAAATTAAAAACTTAAAATTTGATGTACTAACTATTCAGCTGCTTCACTTTCACTTTTTAAATTCATGCTGTGTTTGACCGTTTGGACATGAAGAAGAACACAGAACATGAATTTACATTAAATCCCGACCAAACCTGTCAGCATGTTGGGAGATTTAAATAATCACTATTATTAGGCTGAAGCTGTGTGGAAGGTTATTTTAATACTCTTTATTAAGAGCATTATTAAGAAACTGCACTGCAAGCAACCTCTATAAGGTTATAACAGATACTATAACAGTATATATTATATTTACCCACTCTGACTCTGAAACCAAGAGGAGCCGTGCAGACCCCCACACTGCGGCACATTGTGCACCGGCCGTGACGGACCGAGCGGAAGGTGAACCACTTGTTATCTCGCGGTCATAGCCTCTCCTTGTGATGTCATTCGATCACAATCGTATACCTGCCGGGTCACAGTGTCATTTTCGAGCTTACGCCGATGATGCAAGTGAATGTCAGCGACGGCCCCGGCTTCATATGTTGGTCTCCAGCCTGAGGGCCGTATAGAAGGTCAGATGTTGCGTTTGTGATAAGAAAGGGTGAACCAGAGCGAGGCTACGACGCCGACAGAGGACAGAGAGCGTTAGAGAGGCTCGACTGTCACCGCTCAAGTCACAAAGATTCAGCCAAGTCTATTCGTCATTTGCACAAGATGTTTTTAGCATCATTTAGCAGCATTTTAGGTGTAATTTGCTTCGATTCTGCTGCGTAGTTATTGGCCTTTTGTTTAAAATTGAGTAATGAGGGCAATGCTGTATCAGTCACCGTACAAAAGCCACCGAGGGAACCAGCAGGTTTTGGTTCCTGTTCATTAGATGTCATGCCACCTCTGAGATTCAGGCCTCCTCGCTGCAAACCCGGCCAAGGATTTCTTTTTTTTTGCTTATGTAACATCCATTTGAGAGCTTTTTATTATTAAAGACGATCATATCCTTGTTTATGGAAGTGCTTAAGCCCACTGGTTTAATCATAATTTTTCCAGAGGTATGCTGGAGGCAGCTTTTGATGAATAATGCAGAGGGTTTGTGCTTATACTCAATGCACATTCCAGAGGATGTTTGAGCGCTGAGCCGAGTGCCAAAAACATTGGCTAAAATCATTTCAGGCATCAGCAATCAAACCTCGCAGTGGTTTAAAGTCAAATGCCAATATTTGATCAACCCAGTTTGTTGAACACTGAGAGGAAAACATGCTTGTTCAAGTCTTTTTTTTTTTTTGGGTGTATTTACTCAGGATGGACTGCAGAGAAACAGAGACTGTTACAGACTGTGTTGTATTACAGAGGTACACAGTATTAGAGCAATAATACTTATCTGCACCTTGTAGCAATTGCATTACCATCACGGTTAAGCATGCCCTGAAGCGCAGTATGGATTTTATGCAGTGGTTAGTAACATACGACGCCTGAATAGATCGCTGTAATCAAAGTGTAAACTGTGCTGAGACGGATATTTAACCTTTAAAACTTCCATTTTTCAAGGGTCTAATGTGATTGGGATTTACGTTGCCTTTTGCATCACACAGTGTTTCTGTAAACGCTGAAAAGTAATTGGTTTTGTTGAAGGCTGACAGGCAGCTTTGACCTCGTTCCTCACTGGTCAACATGTTTTTTCTTCTAACAATGATGACAAGCCAATTATGTGTCATAATGTGAATCTGGTGCGCCGGTCACGAGGTTGGACAGTCGACTCCGGTGTGAGTGAAATACCACCACAGTCCTAATTTCTTCTGAATAAGATGAAGTGTTTTGTTATTGTCACCAATTTGACTCA
Organism: Acanthurus leucopareius; assembly: GCA_029814765.1. Lineage (NCBI taxonomy): Eukaryota > Metazoa > Chordata > Actinopteri > Acanthuriformes > Acanthuridae > Acanthurus > Acanthurus leucopareius. Next base: position 9,121,084 of record JAQMCX010000041.1, on the reverse strand, counting down.
ACAGCTAAGACTTAAACTTGTGAAGAAAATGCTACAGAATGATTCAGATCCATTAAAAACCTCTATCTTTTTGTTTTTAGCAGTATTAACATTTCATTTGGCAAGCTAATTTGCTGAATTGGAGTACATCTTTTGTTTTTCCCTCTGATAAAGTGGTGCAGATTATTTGGATATAATGTCAGTTTGCATCTTGCTTTGTATTTTTTGCCTCTCAGACTTTAATTCAGCCATTTTCCTGCCAGTGAATCTGACAAAAACTGATAATTGACTGTCAGATTGAAATAGTTAGCTTATGCAAACAGTTTTTTTACTTACCGTGATGCAAATGTATTGTGTGAAATGTGTTAACAAGTAGATACACACAGTTTTTGTGTTGTATAGGAAGAAAATAGTGAAATCTCTGCAAGATTTTGCCTTGCATCAGATTAGCACAGCAGTCTCTGATGAATCACTTTCCTGGTTGAAGCATTAGCAACGGCATCTGTGCCCCATAACTAATTTCACATGTGCAACATGCTGCATAAATTGTAGATACCAATTATTTAGCCCCTCAGCTGTTTTCTGTCTGTAACAGCCACGACTCTGTCTGATGTTTCTCTTAATCTTACAAAAATCTTCAAATTTCATTCAAAGGATTTATCAAAATACAGTTTTTTCTTTTTTTGACATTAATTGTTACTAATCTTAATTGGTAAATCAGATGCACTGGCATTCAAATATCAAGTGGTGTAAATATTTTGTCCAAATCTTGACTCTGATTTATCCTGTTTTGATTTCTTAAGCCCCAATTAAACATCATCAGCTACCACTTCTTTGATTGAGCTGCGAATGGATGGAAGAAATGAAGTGAAAGTTGTTGAGCATTTAGATTAGAATTGGTTTTTAACACAGCTTAAAAATAGAGTTCAGCGAGGCTTGTATCTGTTATCAAAGTTTGTATTATTGTGATGTGATATAATAACACTGAAAACGACTTTTTGATGCACTGTCCCAAAGAGCAAGTCACTTCTTATAACACATGTTCATATCTGAACAAAACAGCCTCTATAATGTGTTTTCTCATCTTATTACCCTATATACATATATATATATATATGCATATTAGTGGTGGGACTCGATTATAAAAATTAATCTAATTAATTAGAGGCTTTGTAATTAATTAATCTCAATTAATCGCATATCAATATTTGACAGGAGAAGCAACATTTTTTGTCTTTTTTTTGGTCATTCTGTGCTAGCTGCAACATGTTTGGCATTGAGGTGGTAGCGGAGGTTGGTAGAGCTCCGGATAGGCAAATTCTTTCTTGGACAATTTGTGCACACATCCAGACTTCCACCCGGTAGTTGTTTTCCACCCAATAAACCCAGCAAATGATCGGAGTCGAACTCACGTGGAGAACGAAGCTTCCGTACATGGGACGCCCGCCCTACCGGCTGAGCTACTCCGGAAACTCGTGCAATGAGAAACATTCCGCGCTGTTTGCAGTGCAAAAATAAATTGTGATTAAATGCGTTATTTTTTTGTCGCGTTTTTTTTCTGTAATTAATTCATCGTAATTAATGCGATATAGTCCCAGCCCTAATATATATATATATATATTTATACTTTTTTTGTTTTTTTACTCATGTTAAAACTAGACCAAAACCTATATATCTGTTGTATATTTTTATTTATAAACCTTACAAAAATGAAAGCAAAGCCCAAAGAATTCAGTCCACTTGAACTTTATCTTATTCACCCCTAATCACCAGAACGTATCAGTTCCAATCCAACTTGAGCATAAAAACACTGGAAGTCCACTCCGGGTTTTATCACAGATCCCCTGCAAAACCAGCAACTCCTGAGAAATACACACAAAGATTATAATTATTCCTTCTTCTAACAAAGACTTCAAACACACGGTTTGTTTTATCACGAGTTGCATGTTTGAGTAATAACGTATAGTTGACAAAAAATCCAGCAGCACACCTGGACTTACCTCTCAGCACACTTCAGGAGCCACCACTCTAAACTATCTCCGTCACAGAGTTACAGGGATCCTCAGTTTATTGTCTGTGTGATTTGAACGTCCCACAGCAGCAGTTAAATAAAAAAAAAGTAGTCCTCAACACAGATGAGATCTGCGAGATGAGTGATCCGCCAAACTAAACAGAGATATTATAATTTGTCCTTGAGAAGCTGCAGCACTACAAAAAATCTTTTTTTTTTTTTTTGAGCTGCAGGAAGCAACTTGTAAAATCTTAATTAAAAGATTGTATCAGACAAGGCTTTGCTTATGGAAAATAGGGAAATAATGGACTTAAAAGACAAGTTTTTACAGATGGAGCAGAGAAATAATTCACTGTGCCGGAGAAGCTGGAATGAGAGAGAACTTATTTGCCGCAGGGAGAGAATTGGCATTTTTAATATCCACAGCAATGAAATCTCAATATAGCAACTGTGTGGCGGCCGAGTGTCATTTGGCATAAGATCCTTCATTTTCTATATTTTCCTCTGCTGTTTGTCTCTTTTTTAGTCCTCATTATAGCAAAAACAAAGCGTAATTAACGCAATCATGATTAATTACAGCACACAGCCTCGGCTTACACATCTGCCTAATTGCAACTTTCTTTCACTTTATTTCAAATGTTCAAAAAAGCAGAAGTTGTCCCGTTAGCTGTGTTTTTTTCTTCTCCTCTGGTTTTCTCTGAAGAATCTGTGTTTTTTATGACATTTTTTGTCTCTACAACTCTTTCTTGAACGTTTTAAAAGCAAACTCCAGCCCTTTGCCGCAAACCCTCCCACACACGTTCCTCCCACCTTCGACGGCAGCCGACTCCTCATATAGAACTGAAGTCGGCCATTTTGGAGGATCACATGGACAAAACAGAAAGGCAACCTGCCAAGCTGATTCCCACAGCCATGTATACATAGTACACCTATTGATTGCTTTGAGTATATTTATTGAGGAGAACCGGAAAGCATGCTAGGGGGGGAAAAATGGGAGAATTTATGACAGCAAGCGCTCAAGATTAATTCACTTTTTAATTACAGGGAAGTACATAGGTTTTGCCTGTCGGATAGTTAAATTTAAAGCTAAGACAAACGGCGAGCAGTGCCTGCTGAGAACGCAGTATGAGGCAGAAAGTGTATGAATCAATAGTACATTTTTTTCTCGACTGCCTCAGAAATTGCCGGCGTCTGTATTAGTTCTCATGCATATCTGTGCTCAGTGGAAATTAGAGTGAGAACTGCTTCCTGCGTTTGGTTTAAATCCATTATGTCTTTCTTTGCTTTGTATAAATTCATCCTATAAACTGTTAAGCTGACTTTTCTGCAAACTTACACCTCCATAAATTTTCTGTTACATCATGTTCATTCTGTCTTTTTTCTAAAACTCTAATTTGCGAAGTTTTCTGTTGTTTTAATGCAGCAGGAATATAATGAACCTGCAGAGAAGAAAGACATCCAGAATGTTAATGTATTTTGCAGGAAGTGCAAGAGCAAAAACCTGCATGTTAACACAATTTCGAGCTTCTGAGCCTGTAATGACCATCTCCTATCTCTTTTCACAGACAGCCTGAAAAGAGCTGTTAAAGGTGTTGAAAGAGTGAAGAAAAAGGAGCAGTTCAATCAATTTTTTAAGTCTTTATAACTGATTTTTTTTACCGTGTCTTCTGTGTAATTTGGTCTGCAGCACTCACTCTAACTCCCATCAACAGGAACCCGTCTGTTTCATCTGAAAACGATAGATTTCATCTGAAGTACATTAATCATCCTGAATGTTTGATAGCCTTCGTGTAGAGTTCAGCATCACACCTGCTGCCTTGTCATCTTTCGTGAAGGCCAGCTGGCATTTAAGTCTCAGTCAAGTTCGCATGTTTTTGCAATTGATGTCTGACGCAGTAAAGGACACGTTCAACCAGATGTCATGTTATCATATATGATTTATGACCCTGCAAGGACCCATCTCGAACTAGCATCTCTTTTTTTGAACTTATGACGTCTGCAACAGAGGGAGGAAGCTCATGCATCTGTGCTGTGCAACGATTTAAAGTCATGCAAAAAGGAACAGCTTTAACCCTCATGGGATCAGAAAAGTGAAGTCAGGTAAAATATTTGGTATTTGTTGTTCTTGTGAAATCCTGTTTAGCGTAGATTAACAAAAAAATTACACTTTTCAAGATTTTGCAAAAATCTATTTTTTCAGATGTGCAAAAAAGGTTTTTTCATGCCCAGGCAATGTTTTTTAAGTCAGAATATACAAAATTAATCGGTATTAAAAAGTGTAAGTGGAAAGTGTCAGCAAAGTTGAACTTGACCAATCAATTGGACTACTCAGTGTTAGTTCAAACAGCCTGTTTTAAATGTGATAACATCTGTTTGAGCCTCTGCGATCCTGCACAGTGAACCAAAGACCAATGACAACAGCCAATCCAAACCTTTACTCATCCTACTTTGTAACGATTGCTTAAAATACGAGGTTTATGCACAACAGGATGGTAGTTAGCAAAGAGGCTGTTAGCATGAAGCATGTACACATGCTAACCTGTGCTGCTGTCCTCGCTCACCCTTAAAAAAATGACCCAAACTTCAACTCAACGCAGTCACACCTGGTTCAAAGAGCAGCAGTTAACATCTTTACATGCTGATGTTTCCTACCTGCGACCCCAAAGCTTCCTCTCAGCCTCGCTCCACCATCTTCTTCCTCTCCGGCTCATCCTCAACTCTTCCCTCTGGGATATTTTAGGCCAGGCATCTTGAAACATATCACCCTCCCTCCCTCCCTCCCTCCTCCTCCCCGCCCGCCTTATCGCCGAGTAAATAACACGTTTCTGAGGCGGGTGGCGCCCGCTGAGGAAACAGGTGAGTAATGAGTACAGGCCTCCATAATTAACAAGCAACTCTTTCTCGGCCATGCATGATTAGTCGCACATGATCCGTGCGAGGACAGTTTTTGTTCAGCAGTGCAAATGTTTACCGATGCTGAAGGTTCAGGACGTCTGCGAGTGATTCAGGAAGACATCTCATTACAGCAGAAAAACCTCAGCGTGCCGTACAGTATGTGGCCATTGAGAGTAATTATGTGGAGTGCCTTTCTTTTTCAAAGCCATTCACCAGAGAGTGAAGTCACTCCAGCTATTCCCAATGCCTGCAGTTATATGATTTATGTGATTTCCCCTGAATGTATTGTCCCATCCTGTGAGCTTTCTCATATTCAATTGTTTTGATGGATCTTCTAAGACAACACCTTTTTCAATAGGGAAATATATCCTTATTGTGTTCTGTTCGGGGTTTCTATATTGGTATTTTTCAACATGTATCCGCAGGGAGTGCTGCATTCTCATTTCTTTCCGGTTAATTTTTTTTTTTTTTTTTTTCCTCCAGTAGTATATTTTCCACTGCTTTCCGGGAATAACCCAGAGCATCTGGCTCATTTTTTTAACAAGCAGCATTCTCTCTCAGATGAAAGATTTATTTTTTGCACCGCAAAGAAATCCATCCTAACAAGTGGCTGTCTCTCAACAAAGCGCACAAAGGTTTCGTTACATTTCCACTACATATTGAATTTGGCAAAAGATAATTTGATCTCCACGGTGCGACCGTCTGTGCCAGATGTGGTGGCTGCAGCATCTTTGAAAACGATTGCCCTTATTAAAGCCGTCTTTTGGTGAGAAACCATTTGAGTGGATTCAGATGTTCACAATCAAGTGTAAAGGTTTTTGAAAGTGTAAGTGAAGGGAAAGTTTAACAATGACGTGCAGAGGAACACTTCAGCATTGAATCCGATAAGAACTGATTCAAAATCTCTCAGTAGAGAACAAGAAAATGAAGAAAATTGAAGAATTTAGAAAAAGATGTTGCACTTCTGACAGATATTGTTGCAGGATATGTAGATTTAAGGCTGGTGAAGCATGCATGGATGGAAGCATCCTGCCTTGTTTGGAGGAAGTAATGTTGGCATTGTTCATTCAGGCAAACCATTAATTTGCTAGAACTATACATTTCTTAACACTGAAACTTCACATTCATATGATTATCTGGTTAGTTTAAGGCGGAAAAATTCACTTAGGTTGGATTAAGAAAAAGATCAGACACCTGCTTAAGATGGAGCTGGAAGTTCCCTGTTTTTTCACTAAAAACGCTTGATTTTAGTCGCCACAGTTGCCTTTAAATTGCCCTTATGGTCAATGAAATAACCTACTAAACCATCAAAGGTGATGTGGTCTGACCAGTTAGCAGTTAGTGAGGAAATGATCGATTCTTCATTAAAAATAAGGAAAAAACTTACAAGTTAAACTGCATGTTTAGAAACTTGGTTTGTCACTTACTGCTCTTATTGCCTTAAGCTAAAGACCAGAAGAGTTAGCAAGTGACTGCTTTTATATCAGTATTGTCGCAACTCGAGAGGGAACAAACAGTGAAAATTATTTTCTCAACAGAAACCTCAAACTGCTAAATGATAAGCTTGGAAATCCAAATCCACTTCTCTAATGCAGTATGTCGCTAATGGCTCCCTGTTTTCCTCTTGTAGTAGTTAAACACCATCTCCTTCATCAGACAGATCTTCAGAGACTGCACTCATCCCGACTCTGCTCCGCTTCACCCGCCGCCTTCAGACAGATGTTTCAGGGCAGCACTGTCTTCCCACTAAGATAACAGTTATTTTGACAGAACTATGAGATTTTCCTCCCACACAAACACAGACAACAGCGGCATCATTGTTCCCATGAACACTGAGCTGTTTTCTTTGCATCCGACTGGACGGCACATTTTATGCAGCCGCCGCTGCCGCCGCTGTTTGTGGAGCGTGTTCGCTGAATGAGAATGTGAAGCAATGAAAGCACTTTTCCTTCAGCTGTGGTCACATTAAGAATTTAAAATGTCACTTTTCCAGTCTGTTGACCTGTATATTTAACCATGAAAAAAGAAAAGGGCACATAACACCTTGTCAGTACTTGTAGACAGTTAAAAAAAAACTACATTACGCTTCCAAAAGCAGCTCAGAAAACTGCAACGTTTGATTCCAGCAGTTGACAAGTTTGGTTCCTTTATAGTGTTTTAATGGTCTTTTAACCTACTTTTGATTATCAAGAGAGGTTATATTATCTAGCTGCAGAAACTATATTTGACAAAGTGAGTTCAATTTGCTGGTTATGTGGAATCGTGGTCCATTTATCCCCTCTGCCCCGAGGAAGCCAGTTACTCTTTCAAAACTTTAACAGTCCCTGACAGCTGCTGACAAATTTCCTCTCCTTCCCAGTGCTCGGGCTCTCCCTTCGGCTCAGGTCCAGTTTCCAAGACTTTCTTGCCTATTTATTCAACACATTAAAGTCACCGAGTCCAGCGTTGTCTGTCAGGTTCACTTTAACAACATATCTGCTAATAAATCTGGTCTCAGCTTAGATTGTTTGCACACTTACACTTAAATGACAAATTCGATATAGGACAATAAAATTGAAGGCATTACTTGGTCCAACAGCAGGCCAGCTGTTGCTTTCTTTCAAAACTTAGCGATGAGTTGAAATTTTCTTAAATTATTTGCATTGCTTGTTGATGGTAAAGTCATTTTTATCAATTTATTTTCTTTGATTTGAGAGTCAAACACCTTTCTCCTTCTAAATCGTCGTCCTCCTCTTGTTGTTATCTTGAATAATAGATAAATAAAACTTAAAATTAGGTGAACTGTTTTTCTCAAGTACTTAAACTAGTCTTAATGCAAACATGCTTAGCTAAAATGCTGAACATTGTCAACATAATACAGCTAAATATCAGCATTTTAGTATATTCACCGTTAGCATGCGTACCTTAGCATTTAGCTCAAAGTGCAAAGCTTCTGTTAGCGAGGCTGTAGGCTGAGTGTTGTAATGATGAGATATTTTGGTTTCAGTAACTCAAACTTTGTCAGTCTAATTAAAAGAAATATATATCAGAAGTTGATAATTATGTAACTTACAGTTTGCAAAAGTGTTCCCACATGCAGGCAGTAAAGTTTGTGCTTGTCAGAGCTTGATTACCAACTGGGCCCCTTCAATGATCCCAGACTCTCAGGGGCCCAAATAATCCTAATTTCACTGAAAACAACAGTGATCCTGCAGAAAAACTGCCCTTTGCCTTTAATCAAGCCACAGCTCTCACTGATCAAATATGTGTATTAATGATAATGAGCTCACCAGTGTCTTTAGAGAAAATGTCAAAATTTTACTATGAAATTCTAAAAAAACAATGTATGAACACACTGACATTTTATTGATCTTTTATCCTTTCAAATCACTGATTGGGATTGACATTTAAGAAACAAAATCAGCCTGATTGTGATTTTTGATTGAAGAAACCAAATCAGAAAACCAACAGGAGTCAGTCAACTCAAGTGAACCTCAGGTTACATTAAATATATGAAGTAAGTTACAAGTTTACTTAAGTACTTTTACAATAAGTTGACAACCTGGACACAAACTCTGAGCTACTAGATGAAAGTCCTGTGTTTTACCCATCATCCTCTCTGATCTCCTCCACAAATAGACTCTTCTGCTCTTTAAACTACATTCTGTTACCCTGTACATCTAATATTACAATATGTGAGTTCACATAAAAGTTATTTAAAAGCCTGAGCAGCTCATGCACATGCTGCAGTGGCGTGTGTGTCTGTAAAAGTTGCAGAAATGTGTGAAAATAGCAGCAATTTCTGACGACAACAACAGTGTGAGAGATTCTTCTGTTTTTGTTTGGTTTTGCATGTTTTTGATGAACAAGGTTTGGCTCTTAAGTTGCTCTGATGCAGGTTTCCTGTCATTTCTGCCATAAAACCAACACTGCAACCGTCCTTTAACGATCTCACACACACACACACACACTCTCACACACTTCTCCTCTTAATCTATGTCTGCTGAAGTGGCCTTTAATGAGGTGTGAACAGAAGACCACAACCCTCCTCCTCCTCCTCTTCTCCCTCTTTTTTCATCTCTCTCACCCCTGAGAGCGACAGAAACACAGACGGACAAAGCGACAAAGACACACAGCGAGCGACAGACAGATACGGGCGGGTGGGGGGGGGAGAAAAGGCGATGCTGGAGTTAATGGGAGAGAACGAGGTCTCTTTTTTTTTTTCTCTGTCATTACTCCATCTCCCCCATCCATCATCATGTGATCACAGCCGGAGCAGATCACAGGGCCTGTGAGGGACACTTTAAAGATTTTTCTCTTTTTTTTTCACCCAGCTGATACCAACATCAGGCTTTTCAGTGTTTATGTGTGCAGGAATGTGTGTGTATGTGTGTGTAATGTGCTTACGCTGTGTGTGTGTGTGTGTGTGTGTGTTTGTGTGCAGGGAAGCAGGTCAGGCTGGATGTGCAGCTCGCCCCCCTGAGCGAAAAGCCTGCCCACTCCCACTCATAATAACCCACCACAGAATTATGGTTTTGTAGTTGAAGACCAGCCAGCTTCGCTAATGCATCTCAAATGTGTGTGTCCGCCTGTCGGTGTGTGTGTGTGTGTGTGTGTTCACATGCCTTCCAGCTTGATGGGATCAGGCTGACGAACAGCGTATCGGCAGCGTGCCCTTGATTTGGATGAAGGGCAGTTTTTCTACCAGAGTTAAACATCTTTTTGTTACCTTAAGCTCTAAAATTATTTGATTACCTTCTGGATTTGGAAATTTGCCATCAGCTGATTTCACATTTTGAATAAAGGAGAACTTCTGTGGTTTTAGTTTACATCCGTCTTCTCACTACAGGAAACACTGTGTCAAGGCTTTTAATTTAGACGCAGCCGAGTCTCTCAGAGTTTGGCATCGTCACAAGCAGGTAAAATGGCAAAGAAGGCAGATAACTCAGCAGAAGTGTGTGTTGTCTCTGGTTTAAATGGGATCTGGCTGCAATTCTTGGAGTCTCAACATAAGTAGACAAGAAAATATTAATAATCTGAATAATCAGACTGCATCTAACTTAATAATGTAATTTGTTAACCCTCAAAGATGAATAGGAGGTTCCCATTAAGCTTAATGGTTAATAGGCCTTCCACAAAAATGCAGAGTTCATAGTTTAGTCCAGGAACTTGGCTGCAAAAGGCTCCCATCCCTCCCATAATAATGGTATGGACATAACAACCATCTACAAAAACACCCCTAAAATGCAAAAAGCAGAAAATAAATATTAATTTCGTCAACTTAGATTTGTGCCTCTTTAACACCCAGCAACTCGTCCATGTCATAAGAGCCATCATCACAGAGGAAAATATACATAAACTTGACAATAAGTGAAATTAACAGTGTAATCTGTGCAGAGAGCCTCTAAGTTTTGATTAAAATATCAATATTGGCCATCAGCATATCGATAATGTATCACAAAAAAAACATTTATTCCTTTATCAGTATTTAAAGAGCTCAGATTCAATGAATATGTAAATATTTCAAAAGTTTAACTTCTTTTAAGAGTTAAATGTGTACGTGTGCTGCTTGTCAAAACACACAGATTATTTAATCTTATCTCCTGTTTATGTTCCAAACTTTAAAATTAAATCTCCACACTTGACTGAACTCACATTACAGATTAATTTAATGTTTTTTATACTTATTAGTGGCATTTCCCTCGTGCATGTGCTTTTACATCTGGTTTTACTGGAAGATTCAACACATCTGCTACTTACATTAGTCAGAAAAGGTAAAATTATTAACATTTTTTCATCTTTAAGCTGAAACTTGTTGGAATTTTTATGTACAAAAATTAAAATTGGTGTAATTAGATCATATAAGACTGATTGTGAAGTAGGCGCATTATTTAACAGAATTAATTAGTATTTAAAATAAATGTGTCTTTTAAGTTTTCATGTTACTTTTCAATCTGTTTCACATTTTTCTGTTTTAACATCCCTGTGACTTTAAACACGATGACACTTTACAACCTCCAGGTAAAACTAATGGAGGGCTTCTTTTTATTTATATCACTCGGCTCATAAAATCTCCAGAAGTTTAAAGAGCAAGTAATTAAAATATCCATTTGACATAAAAAAAAAAAATCACAGTTCTGCAGGAAGATCTTGGCTGAATTTGGTTAATTAGCACAATTATCCTGCTTTATATGTTTCAGTATCAAAAGGGCAGAGACGTTACATTTTGTCCGTGCTCTTTTTGTTCCATCATTAATGCAAATATATTATGTATAACTTTCAAACTCACTTCAACAGTATCAGCAACGAGCTGTGGCTCCGTGTTTGATGTTTGTTTCCCCAGCTGAGTTCTTCTTCTTCTCTTGTTTCTATAAATACACGCAGCCACATTCCTGCTCCGTTTCCTCTCTTCAAACTCAGCATCGTCTCCCGTAAGACAAACCAGCCGAGTGGAAAACCTTCTTTTTCTTTTCAAGTCATAATGAAACTAAATAATCTAAGCATATTTCATCAAGAGGAAGGTAATTAAGGTAATGTGATTTCTTCACGTAGCATTGAAACATGCCAGGCGCAGGAAAGGGCAGAATTCGTTATGGTTCTTTTCTGAATTTCTAATTAATGAGCTCACTTTTATTTTTTTCTTTGCTTTCAGCCTTCTCCTCTCATAAAAAAAAAAAAAATGCATGATCATTTATTTAAGAGCAGTATGGTTTTGCCATTACTGACTGGGCATCAAAAACATATCAAAAAATCATATTTTTGGCTGAAAATATCGCAGAGTATCTTTGAAATCTGAGGCGGATCAAAACAAATCAAGAGCTGATGCCAGCAGAAGAAAACCGAAGGCGACGTATCTGCATCCTCATGCGCTCTCCGTGCTTTTTTAAAGACTTCAGCGGCTGCGTTGTGACGTTAGGAGTTGATTTGCTCATCAGACATGTCTGCTCAGTGCTTCTTGGAGATGATGTCTCGACGTCCTCCACTGATTACATGGTGTCTAAAAATACATCAAGCCAATCAAGACATTTAGGCTTCGCTACTGCAAGCAGAGGCACATGTTGTTCACACGCCTGGATTAATATGTCCAAGTTTAACCACTTTTTTCTGTTACAACCCTCATCAAATGCCCCAAATCTACACTTTTTAGCAGTTGTTAATAGAGATAGATAGATATGGTTTTTTCAGGGCCGATACCGATACTGATTATTAGTAGTCAAAGAGGCCGATAACCGATATTTGGAGCCGATATTCATATCTGCTCTCAGGAGCTTCTCCACTTGGAGAAGTTATCTCTGCCCTGTGTGAGCACTGTGTATGCACAGCTTTCCCTGCTGATTGGCTGTTACCCGTGCCGTGGCTCTGCATGTAACCAATCAGATGGTGCTGTGGGTGGGACAAGGCTGGAGGCAGAGTAGTGACTGCAGACAGAGAGGCGCGGCTGCATCAGGGCCAAAATAACCCAGTTTTAAATTGATGTCTTATTGGTCGTCGGATCAAAAAAAAAGGCCGATGCCGATGTGCGTCAAAATGCCGAATATCGGCGTCGATAATCGGTCTATCCCTAATTGTTAACAATCACAGAGGAAGCAAATAAGTCATCCTGTTTAAAAATCACCTGACAAGAAACGCCAGCAACCACAAGAATCATCTGAATTATGTAAGATTCAAAGTGAAGAGGTGTGATAATGAGCAAAAATATTAAAATATTAAAATCCTTTAAGAGGAGGTGATGGATGGGTTGACTTTGGCAGTGAAGTGAGTTTTTCAAATTACATTTTCTATCAATATTTATGTAATTTTCTTTTAATAAAAGCTGTGAATTTAATTAAACAAAACCAAGTTTTTCAGTTAATTTGTCATTAAGTTTGGAGGATTTTTTATCATAACTATGAGTGCATATTTGATCCGAGCGCCCAATCATGGCTGAAATATCTCCATCAAAGTAGTTGCCTTTTCATGTGGATTTAACTGGCCTCCTTCAGACGGCATCTCGCCTACAGAATCAAAAGTCAAGGGTCCCTGTGTTGCATCAGAAAACTCTCAGCTGCCATGTGTTGCACAATCATGAAGGCCAGAATCAGCTTTGAATTCTCACCAAGAATAACTGAAAAACGCTAATGGAAGACAGGGGAAAAAAGACATTTAGAGATAAAAAAAAATCTTCTGTCTCAGTCTGGAGGCTTTTTTTTAAAGCAAAAATAGTCAATATCATGCAAGAGTAGCTAAAAGTCTTGAGCGGTGACTTATATCTGGACACCGTACGACCGGCTGAGTGCGAACTTTGAAACTTTTCTACGTTTTTGTCGCTTAAACTTGGCTCGCTCTTCAAGGTTCGGCTCAGCGATCGCCGCTCCAGTCAAACCAGAAGTCATTTGTACTGAAACGAGCCTCATCCCTGCGAGTATTTCCAAGCATGTGGAGATAGAAAAACCTCTCCGATGCCACTTTGAAGACTAGAACCAATTAGGGAATCATTATAATGAGAAGCCTCTAAGTGCACGTCTTTTGTTACCCAGCAGCTGTCTAATTGGAGTTGGTGTATTTTCGCTGGGAGTTTGGGACGAAGGCAGTTCAGAATAACTATGATACACTTTTAAATCAGCAGCTCACTCATGGCTGACATTATGACAATATGTGCCACAGTGCTTGTGTAGGAGGTTCGGTGGCAAAACCTTTTAAAAGGGAAGTGCAAAAGACTGATACGACACCTGATTCACCGATGACTCAGTCGTCATGAAAATTTATGACTGTTGACTTTAAGTTTTGGTCAATTATGCTTCTGAAATGCAGATTTAGTTATAATAACTTGACATAGACATAGCTGACGTAATTATCAGGTTTAAAGAAACTGTTTAAATTAGCTTTATTTTGTTAGCATTACTGTAAACGGTCATATGTGGTTGGTTTTTACATCAGCTGTTATGAGACTATTATAAAGGTGTCAGGAGTTTTTTCTTGAGCTCACAAACAGTAGCTGGATTTTGACCAATTGTTAAATGATAATTAGTATTATTAGACTGTGAAGTGTTTTGGTAACCGTCAAGAATAATTTCTTGACCTCAAGTAAAGCTGTACATTAACTTGTCAGTAAGATGTTATTAAAATTTTTATGTCCAGTTTCATGACAGGGAACAAAAGCTGTGGTGACTGAAGGAGTTTTGCTTTTTTTTGCTAAAGTAAACTAACAAAAACAGTCAAATAGCGATTAAAAAAAATAATGACCACATCTCAAACATTGTAGACTTTCTCTTAACAGAGACATAATTGACCTTTTGACCCTTAAAGAGAACAGTAACAAACATAACTTCAGTACTTCATGTTTAGGACAGATGTCAGTGTTGTGTGAGTCTTAAGCAGAGCCCTTAAATAAAATGCTACCAGTGTTGTTTTGCGTTCGCTTCTCAACCATTTTTTCATTAGTGTTAATTTAATTGATGCTCTAAGCATTTCTCTTATTTCTAGAAACTCACATTTCCAGTCATATTAGCTGCACGCAGCTGAAAAATCCTGCGTCTCCTGCAGCAGCTCTTAACCTTCCCATGGCCACTGCAGCTGTGAATGATTTTTTCCGTGGGGTATACTGTAGATTCAGAAATGGTCGACTGGTTACACAGCTGCTGTATATACAGTACCGTTCGTATTGCAGTCCGAGGCGAAGCCATATCATCACTTACACACTCATTTTTAGAAGGAATGAAATGTATTAGTTTTGAAGTGGCAGCTGCTTTGAAAGCCTGTGCATTGATGTTTAAAGCTTTGAATAGAAAATTCTGAGTCATAGTAATTTATCCAATTTTTTTTTCTCTCCGTCCACCCTTTAAATATTATATTTTTCATGTATTTTTTTCTCTTTTTAATGCAGCCTTTATTGTGGTTTTTTAATGAATAAATCATACTCCCACTGTCCACTGGGGAGAAAGATGTGGAATTTAATGTGCTCGTCTTTTTCTCTCTGTTTGTCTTTTCACAGCTCCCCTGACAGACAAGCCGCCAAAAATCCTTTTCCCTCCAGAGAGCCAAATGAGTGTCATAGAGATGGCAATAGGTAAGAAAACACGTCTCATTCTCCATTTAAAAAAGCTTATTTTCTGCTCATTGATGGAACATGTGGTGTTGTACCTGTGGCAATACAACAGCATCGCTCAAAAGATCTCGATAAGTCGACCAAGGTCAAATCAAAATAGGTCACATTGGACTGAACTGCAACTCTGTTTTGACAGATGCATACTAATGCTAATGCTAACGCTAATGCTAATGCTAATTCCTGCCTTGCTGTGCTAATATTTGAGGCAGGTGTTCATTTCTAAGTCAGATTTGTTGAAGGTTCATCAGGTTTATTGGAGGAATTCAGCTTGATGTTTGATGCAGGACAATAAACATCAAGTCATTCAGGTAAAAATAAGAAAAATAAAGAGATAAGACAAACTATGAGAAAAATATGAACATTGTGTTATTAGGATGAAGGAGACATGCAGTTTTTTTGCAGGAATGTGCAAAGTTTGCAATGTGCAGAATGAAAATACTTTCACTGTTCAAGATTGAAAAGCAACAAAGACTAAGATATGTTTCAGATTTCTGCTTTCACCCTGAGACAGTGAAAGAAAATGAACTTTTACTTGTTTAACAAACCCTCTTAAATGTTGTCTGCTGTCACGGTGAAGTATAACAGTGATAAAAAAGCATTGGAATGATTTTATTAAATGAATTGCACAGATTTCCTGTATGTTTCAGATTTGCACATATTCGATTTAAAGTAACCAAACAAGGTTTTTAATCAGCTCTCCTCTCTGTCTCAGCCATTTTGTGAATGGATCTTGAGTTTTTTCGTCATGACAGAACAAAAAGCAGGATGAGTCAGCGGACACATTCGTTTATGAAGTGATTTGGTTGGGTATTAAAGGTCATGTCCACTTTTATTCTTTTTTTTTTGTCCTCCTTCAATCCTGTGAAGCACCTCTTCGTTTTAATCACATCTACCTCGGTTATCTCGTGCAACGTGGATGCAGCTTGTGTTTGTTCAGCTGTAATGAGCCTGCAATGAATCAAAGTGGCCCTTCTGAGGAACCACACATAATCTTCCCTCATATTACCTTCAAATTTTTCATGTTGTTAGCATTACTTCAAATGATTGCCTCCAATTCTGCGGCTGCTGCAGAGCGGAAGTCTTTCGTTTGCCTTACCAGCTTTTGATGCACAGGGACTCATGGGAAAATTCCCGCTTTGTGCCTTATTGGGTGAGAGCTCAGCTGTTGGTGGAACGGAAAATGGGTCATGATGAAGGCTTCCTTTGAAGTAAATTTGTCATGGACGATGAACACAACTGGCTCGCCGAGGTAAAAGGTGGCAATCAGAAAAATAGGCGCAAATCATTGTAGCTTCAAATTGATGACGGATAAAAGCCTCTCTGGCTTTTTTCGTGTGATTAAGTGTTTCATAGTGGATGATGGCGATTTTCAAAATCCATTACCTGATCGCCGAGAGGCCAGGCAATAATGGTGCAAAGAAATAAAATATTTTGCTTTTGTTGATTCGAGGTTGATTTAGATTATTGTCTAACTCTTCTTCTGTATTATATTTGAGGGGTTTTTTCAGTTTTCAGAGCTTTTCTCAGACATCAGTCCTCCTCAGATACAGTTACCTAATCAGCCTGAGTATCCATCTTGATTTCCAGAGGATGAGGATTAGCAGGAATTGAGTTCTCGATGCTCCTCCCTCCACCTCTGCACCCATTGATATTCCACACAGAGTCAGCAGCTCTGTGTACATAATATATGAACGTCTATTTGATTCTCTGCCTCTACAAGCTCCTATCACTTCCTCTCAGTGTTTGGCTAGCACGCACTTGTCATCCGAGGAGAGTCCAGCCGACTGCGGCCTTTCCTCGCAGGGTTGTGATGTTAGTGGTCGTTGGAATTTTTTTTAATATTCATCCTCCCATAAAAATATAAAAGCACAAATGGCTCCGGCTGACAGTTAATTAGGCAGGTGAGGAGGGAGGAAAGGCGAGACACTTTCAAGCTCTTGTTGTGCAACTCAAGAGATGAAGAGAGAGAGAACAGAGGAATCCGTAAATGTTCGGCCCCTTTTAATCAGCGTGCACCTTTTGTTCGATGCCCACTCCCTCTTTTTTTTGTTTCCCTAATGGATGTGGTTGCTAAGCTCTAGTTGATTAAATTTAAAATGCCTGATTAAAACATGTATAAATGCATTTTCTCAGCCCTCAGCGTGCTTGTTTTTCCACCGCTTTTCTCTGCAGGACAGATCGGATACAGTTCGGGCCCGTAATGCAGTGTGACAGTTCGGTGCCTGCTGCTTTCACTCCGTCTTGTGCAGATGCAGAATAATTGACTGCAGTCTAGTCAAGCAGACTAACTGCGACGCAAGTCTGTTTGTAGTGGAGCGCTAATGTTTGCGGTTTGTAAACACTAAACACTTTGACAACTGGATGATTAATGTCCTTAATTCATGAACTTGTTTTGGTGTTTTCCCCTGGCGGCGGATGAACGCACAAGAAATGTTTGTGCCACGTTTTGTGCTCTCGAATGCAACCCGACCAGGGATTCAAACCCGCTTCCAGACACAAACCTGCTCCTTTAGCTTTTATTCTGCTGCCAGGGTTGATTTGTTTTACTGCTGTTTTCCATGCAGAGCTGACGTGTCACTCGCAGCCTCCTTGGCCCTACCTATCCTTACGTTTTATTTCGGGCGCGATTGAATTTACGACCGTCGCGGCGCTCTGTTTGTGATGTTCATTCTGGGAATACCAAGCAAGTTCCCCTGTGATCTTGATTGGCTCTTAAAACTTCGAGCCCTTTCAACCGCCTCCTTCCTCGGGATATCACACTTCATCCCCCTGACACTTGACATTACGACACCGCAGCCAGTTTTCTGAAATTGCGAGGTGATGGAGTCTGAGCCTCTTTGCTAAATTTCCCCCCTCAGTTCACTTTTAAAGCGCTCACATGAATGATATTCTGTTAGTTAGCCGCACAGTCAGACTGTTCGGCATCGTCAGTCTGTAATATTCGGTGCATTTCAGGAGTTGTTTTGTGTCGAAATAATTAAATTCAGCATTTCGGTGTGTTCGCTTCCCCCAAAGCTGCCTTGTCTTTTTTATCCTCTCGTGCCTCAGTTGGTGATTTGCTTTGTTTGCCACAAAGTCTTCTGGGACCTTTTAGGCGATGGGAGTGAATTTGTTGTTTTCAGTCAAAGACGGGCAGCAGCTCAGTGTTGTGATGGTGTTTTGTGGAAACAGGCATGCAGACAGAAAAGAGTCCTGCTGACATCACAGTGTGTTGTGACTCAGCCAGTAAGCTTCATGTATTTAAACTGTTTAACAACATCGAGAAGCACAAACTGGACTGACAACTACAGCTTGACTGGTTGGTAGAAAATGACCAGCCAGGTTTCCTGTTAAAGCAGCATAGTTGGACTGAGATGTCTAACAATCAGATATGAGTGTGTCCATATACTTTTGGCTTTTTATTGTACCTTAATTCTACTTTGAGAACAGAATTAGTAGAGATTATGGGGAGTATTACAAGAAATTAGCGACAAATTAATGACTAGATATCACATTTAAAGTGTAAACATGCTGACAAATATGATTCTTGGAAATTTTGTACCACTCCCAAGAAACACAAGAGTCACTCTTTTAATTACACGGTTTGAAAATCAGTATCAGTCCCTCTCAGAGAGCCTCATTGTTGTTCACAGCCTCTCTCCTTTACAGTTTGACAATCTGCTCTCCTCTCAGAGGTTGAGCTCCCTCGTTTCTTGTTTGGCGAATAACAACAATGTAAACTGGAAATTGCTCTTGAGTTGCTCGTCAGAAGGAGTTCATTGTCTGATGAAATGAGCAGAAGAAACGTCTTAACTAAGGAACCCTCAGCCTGAATTGACTTGGAGTCGGCAGCCAAGTCAAAACTATAATTCGCCGTCCCGGTGAACTGATATTCTGGTGCAGATCAGGACTCTAATTTCACTTAATCTGACACTGAAACTCTCATATTGAGCTTAAAATCACACCTGACGATTTCAGATCCTTCTGTAAGCAAGTTTGTGCTTTTATTTTTATTTATAGCATCATGTAGAGGCCTGATTCCATTAAGAAGATATGATAAACTGCACTAAGACAGCCGACAAAATGTCAGCTTGCAGCAGACTGTTGGAACGTGGTTGACTCTCAGTCCAGCAGATGGTTTGGAAAATGTATAACCTTTACTCGACTCTATCAATCCATGAATGTTGATCATCCCATTATCCCGGAACAGATTTCCTCCTGTAGCCGTATGGATTTGATCCTCTAATGGTTTGATGTTCGGTGTCTTTTCAATATTTAACGATTGTTATCGACGCCTCGATGTCCTGCTGACAGTCGGCCATGAGATGAAGGCACAACAAGACGCAGTCAGGTAGACACGCAGGATAGATCATGTTCAAGGTAAATACCAGGAGTCCCAGAGAAAGGATGTAAATGTCGAAGGGTCAGGAAGACGTGATGATCACTTGAGGGTTTATTGATTTTTTTTATCTTCTCATCTGTAACAAAGGAACCATGTATTGTTCATAGATAACATCCGCTGTGACGCTCAACCTATATACCATGTAAACCAGAAAAGAAAAAAGAAATACAGTATAAGACATTAAAACAATATAAGAGAAGCAAGAAATTAGGAAGAAATTAAGAGGAAAAATCATAAAAAGACAGTGGGGGGGGGTGCAAAAACTCTGATATACTTCGACATGGGCAGCAGAGTGACAGTTTGTATAAAAAAATCCTAAAATTCTGTAGTTTGTTTATCTTTTACATCACATACTCATCATACCTGTAGTGTTTTTTGGAAACCAGACAGAGAAAAACCATTTTCAGACCAACGTGGTCATGTGGTTTAATCTGCATCAATGTTTGATTGACAGCTTTCACATTAGCATAAACAAACCAAATAACAACAATATCACATATTGGTTCAATAAAAATAACTTTGACAAAGCATTTTATTAAAATCTCTCAGATTCAGGCTTATATATGTGGAAAATTTACTCTTTTTATAGATGAAGCTGCTTTTGTTTGTTTTCACTTCAAACCCCAAAAGCAGCCTGGAACCAGAACTTGAGCGCTGAAGAAGCTCACCAGGCTTCATGTGGCAGACGCACAAACGCCACACGCTGATATTTTTCCCACTCAAGTTTAAAATTAAACGCATCTTCAAAGCGTCGCTCCATATAAATGCAGCAGCTTGGTGTTATATTCAGATACATTCTGCAGGCTGGGAAACGTCACCGTCTACTGTGGCTCGCACTCGGGTCGAGCCGAGAAGTTCTCAGCAAACCATGAGACACGTTCGAGTTTCATAAAGAAAGAAAGAAAGTCTTTCACAGCAACACCTATCCCCAGTATCTCACACACACACACACACACACACACACACACACACACTTCCACATACATACACACCATTCATCCCTGTAAATGTCACAGGCTCAGCAGAACGCTCCAACAATGCCAAAGGTTGAAAGGCCCTAGGATCAATATTACATCATTTCTCTCAATTAGGGCATTATTTATCCCCCCCTCAAGTTATTGTACATCTGTGAGTGATCCTATCTGCATTCCTGGCAAGTCTCCAGATGAGTCAAGGCCCCGGAGGGAAGGGGAGGGGGGGGCAAGACAGAGCGAGATCAAGATGAAGAGAGAGGAGAGAAGAGAATGAGAGAGAAATGAAGGTTAGGGGGAGTTTGGGCGAAGGAGTCGGAGCAAGAGAGGAAGAAAAAATAGTGAGGGAGATCATTTAAGATTCACAGAGGGGGATGAAATATGATGGTGTCTTACCTTGAGTTATTACAGATGAAAGTGGATACAAGACAGCACACTGTCCCAAATGGTTAATATGCCCTGCAGCGTGGACGCATAAATCGTGGCTGTCATATTAGGGGGGGTTTCTGATGGTGACTGGAGTAGATTCTTGGCATGGAAATGCTCCCATTAGTGTCTTACATAAGTACGGTATCAGTTCGGATGATCTGTTTGAGCCTTTCAGAGGATCTGATCCGACCACTGGACCAGAGGAGGATCAGGTTGCTCAATAACTGAGAAACGGACCACCGGACTGATGCTATGTTCACATTTTTGATCACCACTGACCCCAAAAGTCAAGCTATCGTCCACCGCTCTGCTTCCTGTCAGCGGCTCCCACCTGCAGCCTCGTGCCAGCGTCTGCAAACTAGGAGGAAAAATGGCTGAAGGCATTTGCTCTCCTTAGCAGAAAATAGCACCAAGACACCGGCTAAGGCACTTGAGTATTAAGATATACTGCCTCTTGTCCATGCCAGCAATGCTTCCCGTCTCTGGGTAGAACTATTAATCATAAATTGGGCTTTGGCATGTAGTTTACAGAAACTCTGCTTTGTTGTTTCTATTTTTATATTCAAGGGATAAAGCCCTCCTGCATTGCAGCTGCATGTGGGCCTCTGGGAAGGTCGCAAGATTTGTTTCTCTGTCCGACTTGTATCTTTTTAGCAGATCAATAGATATTGTTTAAGAAGGGACACCATCAGACACAAGAACAGGCTGTTAATGAAACATCTTGAGTGGATGTAGATGAATAAATAGATGGAGATGAGGTTGATGTTTGCCTTTTTTGACGGTACATAAATCCGCCATCTGATTTTTGTTGCACTGACGTTTCTGTCGCTGCGGAGACGAAGTCGGGTTTTTCTGACAGTGAAAACGAGGATGGTTGGATTGATTGTCTGCAATCATCCCTCCTCTGATGGATAAATTTAGTCTAAGCAAATCTAGATGTTATTTCGACGTACAGTGGTGGTGTGAAATTGGGTATGATTTAAAAAAAAAAAAACAGGCTTGATGTGAAAGTGCCATTTATGCTGAAAATTACACATCTGTGAATATAGATGAACATCAGTGGGTTGCAGAGGTCTGAAGACGAGCTGGCAAATAAAACGGATGGAGAGACGTTTTTTTTCTTTGCATCCTTGAACAGATTATATAAAATGTGTTGTGTTACAAACCTCTGCTCACACTGTACACCAGCTGTGTGCAGCAGAACAGTCCAATTCAAAATCACTTACAAAATCAAGTTTATTATGATATAAATGTTTGCGAAAGTTGCGAAAAAGTTCAAATTAAAGATCCAAGATTTATGTTTAATTATTGTACAGCAGGTAGAAATGCAACAAAATGCAGTTTGCAGTGAATTTGTGATGTTTTCAGTCAAAGTGCTTTCTGTCGCTTCCCTGTAAAAGTTAACAAAAACTTAGCAAAGGCATTAAGTTTTAACTTTTCTTGTGAAACAAAAGCATTTAAAAACTGTTTCGTTATGTTTGGTTCTTTGCCAATGTGGAGCTTAATGTCTGTGACACTTTCTCTGTAATCTCGATCGATCTCAGAGCCTAAAAATGTTCACCTGTTTTATCTTAGTTTCAAGTTTTTGTGTTTTGTTGACGTGGAGCTGTAAGTTTTTATCTGTGCCTCAGTTTGCGAGGCTGTTATCATCGTCTGAAATCTCCCTGATGATGATGAAGATTAAAGTTGAACTTTTTTGCATGAACTTCAGCATTATTGCAGAGTTTTCACCTCCAAATACTTCTTTTCATTCCACCATACATTCCACTTCCCCCACATTTCAGGGTTTAACGACAGGGGACTTGATATTCAGGCTGTCAGAGCTGTGATAGTGGTGTTTTTTGGGACCTTATGCTTCAGTACAACAAGCGCTCCAGGCGCATGTTCTCTGGTTGTTACTCTACTGCTTCAGGGTTTGTTCGAGCACAGTCAAACTTTTCAGGGTTATCATTGGATTTTGCTTTATTTAGCCTTTCCTTGACTCCCGTCTGCAACATTTCCACAGCAAATGTACCAACAGAGTGCAGTTCTCATCCAGCTGTTGCTCCATCAGCTGCTTTGTGCTTCAAATTTCAAATTAAAAAACCTTCCTCTTCTCTGCACACAATCACCGACTGCCACATTTCTATTTTTTGGTGCTTCTTCAAGTGCCATCATAAATCAGCGGCGATACACCCCATCTGACAGTCAACTTGAGTCGAACACCAGCATATGGACCAGCGACAGCAGGAAGACTCGTTCTGCACCGTGCGACAGCTTGGTACCAAAGAGCCACCTGCTTTAAAATTAAACTCACCCTTTAGTGAGGCAGTTAAGCACTGCGGCTTTTACAGCCATCAGATTAGACCTCCGTTTAACCCGAGCGCAGCCGAGCCACCCCGCTCTTTTGTGAGGAACTGCTCAAAAACATGCAGAGGAGACATCGATTTGCTCTGATGACTTGAAGAAATCCCTTTCTTTCTAATTTCCCAGGTCGTTTGAGGCCTTTTTCCTGTAAAGTTTCGCCTCATCCCTGGACTTCGTCGAGCTCTTTTTCGCCTAAATACCAACAGAAGCCGAGCTGCTTTGCAATTTGTGCTTCCAGAATTTATCCGCCTGTCCTTTAAAGCCAGTTCCACAACAGAACCTGCAGCCAAAATGCAAGCAAGCCCCTGCAAACTTTCCCCTCATCATCATTCCCTTGGCAGGGCAAGTGTGTTGCCTGATTGAACTAATTGCCCTTGCTGTATTTCCAGCCAAACAGGTGGCTGCATTGGTTTCCTTCTGGCTGCCTTAATGTGCCTGTGCATCCAGGTTGGACGGAGATGACAGCGTCTCCTCTCCGCCCGGAGCATGACCTTGGTTTGGCGATGCTCCCCCCCCTTCACTGTCTTTGGTCTCACATTGGTCTTTTGGGCCAACTCCTGATTGTGTACATGTTGTGTGTTTGCGCTCTCGTGTGCGTGTTTGTTAGAGGCAGAGATGCAGCAGCCTCTGATGTCGGGCCAGAGAGCTGCAGGGCCAGGAGGATGGTCAGAGGGGGGACGGAGATGACAGTCGCAACAAACTTTTGGCAAATGACACAGAAGAGCTCATGAGAGCACGGATTTACAGTGTGATGTCATGATACAGCCGCTGCACACACACACACACACACACACACACACGGATGTTTGTGCACATGCAGGCAGAATGCAACGTTCACCAAATAAGCAGAGCAAATGTTCAGCGTTCGCACATTCACACACACACACACAAAGGTCTTATGTAGCTTTTACCACCTCACACTGTCAACTCGAGGGACTTGTGTGTGTGTGTGTTAAAGCAGCCCGGTGTGGTGTGTAACATGGTCAGCGTGCGTCTGCTTTGTGCTGGTCCATTGTATCTGCAGTTGTGGTCCTGTGTTTGGTCCGTGGGCGGTCATGCAACAGGGAATAAGAATGTGTCAGATGAAATGATGCGGATATTTGTCTCATAACTGCTATGAGTCAGGCAACACCTTGTTTCTATACCTCGGGTGAAGAAACAGTATTTTTTTCCCGAGCAGTGGGAGGGATTATGACACGCTCAGATAGGCCCTGACCTTTCTGCACACCAGAATAGAATAAATAGAACAGAAATAATAGAATAGAGGGTAGCGTTGTCTTCACAGTATGCCAAACATGCAGCTTCCTGATGTGCAGCCTGATGCCATTTTTTTGCACTGACTTGTGTTATAAGTTAGTATTGTGTCCTTGCCTTCAGCTGAAAAATAAAAATTTGAACCTGAGGTTTTCAGTTAAAAAACTTTTGTTATTTCTCCTCCAATGTTGATATTCAAAACGAATTTTTCCACTTCCTGTTTAATCATAAGAGTTAGAAAACAACAATGAAATTAGAAAATATGGTTAAGCTCAGCAGTAATTCTGTGTTTTAGCTTTCAGATTCGTTATTTGTAGAATTTTCTTTTTCAAATATATTACAAATTTTATACTTTTAATTTAAATTCCTCAAATTTTGACATTGTGTAAGTCAATATTTTCCTTTAAGTCCATATTTATAAGTGCAAGATTAGTAATACAGTTGGTTTTAGTGGAAATTCCCACCAAAATTGAAGATAATATACATATAAAAATGCTGAATGTCTCTGTGGGCAAACAAATTCATTTATTTAGGGTCACCACACTATTACTATTGTACTGAATATTCAAATTATCTACTAAGAATGTTTCATACTACACTTTCCATATTGTTCATTACAATATTTGAATAATTTTTTTAAAAATGGGGCCATGAAGATGTCAAACAATTACACACATCAACAGAAACAACAATAAATAACTGAAGGCAAAAGTAACATTACTACCAGCAAACTGAAATGTGTTACAATATATCGTATATACAATAATATAAGAACGTAAACTATAACTTTTTTTGCTAATATTTAAAACTATAACACTTTTGTTTTGTTCTTGAATCTTATGTTCTGGAAATTAAGAAGATTTTTCAATATTTTGTCATATCATCAAGATTATTATGCTAAATAAATGCAAATATCACTTCCCATTGTTCTGTAATTGACATTATAGCACCAGTGCAAAATTCTAAATTCATGCTTTTCATTAGTTTTGTAGATAAGTTGCATTATGTTACAAGTTGGATTGTGGGAAATATTATAACACAATACTTAAAAACACAGCAGCTGCATCCTGCATGTTGTGCGTCATCGTCAGTTTTGTCATTTTCCTGCAGTAAACACACAGATGAACCCAGTCAACACACAGTTTGGTGTGTGCAGTTGGACTGTAGCTCGCGAGCAGGCAGCTTCTCCCCGAGCATTCTGGGTGAGAGTCACAAGATGTACTCGCCAACACGAAATTCAAAATTGTAACTTCACAGTCCAACCTTTTGCCTTTGGATGGGACCAAAATGTTCTCAACAATGAAACCAAAGTGCCCAGAAAATATTTTATTGTAAAAAAAAAGGATTTCATTTCTTTTTTTTTTTACTGGTTTGTGAGGGAGACAAACCTCCGCCACAGTGCCAGCTGACTTGGCAGCACTCAGGTTTAATCTCTGAGACTCGAAATATGGAAGCTTCTCTCTCTTCTTAAGCAAACACACACCAGACTATTCATTCTGCCTGCCAACCACAGGCCAGATAAAAGATACTGAGCATGCTTCCATGCAGTGACACAGTATTGGTATTGATTTCACTTATGACAGCGACGCAGTAAAGACGGAGTGTTTTTTAGGAGACTTGTGCATCAGTAGTGTCTCTGCTCCATTAGTCGCTGCAGCTACTGGAAAAACATCGATAGATTATGCAGAATTTTCTCTACAGGTGTAAACTGGGGCTTTTTATGTTGTTCAATCTCCTGCAGAGATTCTAGTTTTTTAACATTTTCTTACTATAAATAGTTAAATCATGCAAAAGATACAGAAAAGATGAGCGATGTGGAATCACGTGACTGCACTCCCCTCAGGTGTAATCTGTATTTGCAGAAATGCTCACCACTTGTTTGTGTTTTTATACTCTCTCTCTCTCTTTTATTCTGTCTCTGTTTTTCTCTCCACTGCCCTACTTTCATTCTACCTGAGCTGTTTCAGAGACGTGGAAGCACCTTATTCTGAATTAGCAATCAGAAAGGGGAAGGAGAGTAGAAGAGCAGAGAGTGTGAACAGTCAGTCAGTCAGTCAGAGATCGGAGAGAGACAGGCTGCACAGCGGAAAGTTTTTGATTTTTCTCATTTTCTTTTCATCTTTCAGGAGTCAGCTTGTTGGGTTTTTGTTATTTCAGTTTGGGTTTGAGATCACCGGTGGTTCAGTTTCCAGGCTTTGTTTGGTTTGAATCAGATTATTTTCCTTCCTTGGTCAGAAAATGGGGGATTGAGTCGACACAGTGGCTTCCTCATCTCTTGTTCTGTTTATTTGGGATGTCCAACCCCTTGTGTTTGCTCACTTGTCGATTTTATCTTTAACTTTATCAAAAATTTACCGGTTTTCTGTCAAAAACCTTGTCTGAAGTCCTTTATGTGTCTTGGAGCTTTTGTGTAGGAGCGAAGAAACAAAGCAGGCAAATGAAAGTGCTCGGCTGTGATTGGACAGAAGGTCATCGTCATGGTGACAGTCATGATATTTGTCCAAGCATTAGCTTCCCCGCTAACACTCTGAGCAAAAGCTGCCAGTTTCCAGTCGTGAAAGTCTCCTTTAAACAAGCATGAGTTAAGATTTCATGCACTCTGTCTGCCACACTTCGCCGATTTGTTTTAGTCCTTCAACCAAACAGCTTTTTTTCTTCCTACTTCTTCATTTGTCTGTCACTTCTGTCATCTCTTCTTTTTTTTTTTCCATCACCTCCTCCTCCTCTCCTCCTCTCCTCCGACACTCATTCAGACAAATAATAATACAAGGCGAATAGTTCCATACTCTGCCATTATCATCCAGATCCAGTGCTGTCACTCACACCGAGCTCCTCTGATTGCCTAAGTGGTCCTGTGCGCCTTGTTGTAAGTGGAATGAATTATTCCTGATGTGAGAGGCTTATGTATATTAGTCACTGCAAGGTCAGAAGAGTAAGCTGTTAGCTGAATGACCAAAATGCATCTCCTTTGTTAACCTGCTATTCTCCCCTAATCATCCCTGAGTAGCAGAGAGAGTGCAGGGGCAGGAGGACTGTGTGGTTGAATACGTAACCGTAGTCTGTCTGACTCATCGATACTTTATCTGACTGAAGTTTGTTCAAGTTAAGATCTATAGTCCCAGCATGGCTCTGAAATATCAGTGTTCTGACTCTTCTGTGCTGATAAATCGGTGGTGCTGAAGTCAAAGTCACATTTGAAATTGTACCTTTTTCTCTCATTTCCATCAGTTTTTATTTTAAATCTATGTTATTCTTTTAAACTATAGAATAAGAACATAAAATTATCTGTACTGTAGCCCATAAACTCTATAGAAACATGTCAATTTCACGATTAAAACGACAAATAGAAATGTTGAACAGTTAGAGAATCATAGAGACACACTGCTGCTTATAGCGTTCCTATAATATCCTCTGGAATAACAGAAAGGCCTCCTCTCTGTCTCTTTTTAAATCCCATCTTAAGACCCATCCATCTCATTGGCTTTTAACACTCAGTAGGAGGTTGACTTCGTTCTATTTATTTTATTTTATAGATTTTATTTGCTTTTATTTGATTGTACTGTGTTTTATTTCACTTTATTTTTATCTTATCGATTTTATTTTTTGTTTTATCTTATTTTATTCCATTTTATCCTATTGACTTCATTGTTTTATTGTGCTTCCGTTGTGTTACTTACTGTATTTTTATCTTGCTGTGCAGCACTTTGGACACCTTGTGTTTGTTTAAATCGTGCTAAATAAATAAAATGGATTTGATTGGATAATATTCTTAGGATGTTTCTTTAATCATTCTGTATTTTCTATGCTGCTGAAAAAACACCCTGAGACCAAGAAAACCCTGCAACAAAATATTTTAGAGGAGAAACGACTTCCTTTGGGCCCCCTCCTCTGTCAAAAATGAATAAATCACTGGTTAAAAAAACTCCTGCCCCTCTGTGAGCTGAGATTCAATAAATTTGCTCTAAATATCTACTTGGGTCGAGACTTAGCTGTTGAGTTTGACCGCTGTCAAAAAAATCTCGACATGGAATTTGATAAATCAAAACTTAGAGGCCAAATACAAAACTTTCTCCTTATTCAGCAAAGAGAGAAAAAAACACACTTTGTTCTGCCAAAGGCATTTTATTTCTCCATCTCCTCCCCTTACAGCCACAAATAAGAGTAAATTCACAGATTTACAGGCCTGTGAATCTTCTGATACATATTTTCTTTGGTAATGAAGTCGATCCAACTTTCAAAAAAATCCAAACAGTTATTTTTCGCTGCCACTTGGAGCTGTCAAAGTGCAAAAGTGCTCATTGCAGCTTCACTAAAAAAAACGTGTAAGTCAGCGTTTACGCCAATAAACGTCTCCAGTTCAGTTTATTTGGCAACCAGAAGCAGAAATTGGCCGAGCTGGTTTTAACTCTGGTCCTGTTTCCGTGCAGACAAACACTTTACAAAGTCAAAGTTTCATCAAAATTATCATAAATAAATCGAAATCAACTGGAAAAGCATCATTGAGGCAAGAAATTTGGATTGTATTGACGCCACCAGGGAAATTTATTTTTGCATGACATTTACACCTTAATATCAGGTCCACTTCCCAGCGCTAATTTGGACCATCAGTAACCTGCCTCCACTCAGGCGGCAGATAAGGATGAGGAGGGTTTTCCTGGTTAAAAAACGAAATTAGCGTATTTTCATGGAAGGAGTAGGTGGCACTGATATTTAGCGCTCGCAGTTTTTTGGGACGTGTGAAAGAAAAACAGCACTAACCTATCAACACCAGGCAGCTTCAGCGTCCTCAGGCTGCCGGCTGCTGCCAAGTCGCCCCTGTGTGTGTGCGTGTGTGTGTTTGGGAGTGTATTCTGTGTGTGCATGTAGGTGTGTCTGCGGTGCTCTATTGTATAAGCTGTGTGTGTGTGTGTGTGTGTGTGTGTGTGTGTGTGTTGAGTGTGTGGATTGTCCCAGTTTAGAAGACCCAGAGCTATGACTCATCAACTAATAAAGCAGGCGAAGGGGGAGTGAATATGTGTGTGTGAGTGTGTGTGTATGTGTGTGTGTGTGTGAGAGAGAGAGACAACATGCCTGCATGACTGTCTGTGCCAGTATGTGTGTGTGTGTTTGTGTGTGTGAGTGAGTGTCCACTCATATTTTAAAAGGGAAAAAAGAAGCACAGCAAGAGTGACTGGGAACCGGGGGGGGGTTGTGTTAGCGCTATCACAACTGTACCTGGTGCCCTTGTATCCACACTCACACACACACACACACACACACACACACTCACACACACTCACGCACACACACACTTCTGCCTTTGAATCCCTCTCCATTAGTCACTGCAGCAAATGCATTCAGATGAACACTCGACGTTGCATCCACCTCTCACATCCGTCGTCACAGAGTGAGGAGTGTGTGTCGTCCTCGCCGTGCCGTCATGTTTGTGCCGTCTCCCCGCGTCTCCCCTGACAAAACTGTCACAGGCGGTACAGTAGCTGCAGCGTTATGAGCAGCTGTGGATTTGCCAACTCATGTTTCTGCTCAGAGCGTTTAGTGCTTTTATGTTGATGCTACATACACAGCACAACACGGGCTGTATTTCAGTTATATGCATTCAAAATATGTATTTTGTTATGTGTGTTTTTCAAGGGAGAATAATATAGATTGTAATTTGTACCAAATATTCAAAATACTTCTGTTTATATGCCATTTTATTATCATGTAAGACTTAAAAAAACTGTGTTATCTTATATTTTTGGCTAAATGCAAGTGAATAACCTGCCATGTCTGGTTGATACCAGCAATTTTCTCTTATAAACCACTGAAAAAGGGAAAAATACCTAAAAGCTAGTGATGTTAGCATAACAGGTGGACTTTGGTGTTAGTCAGAGAGGATAGTTGAATTAAAGAAGCTAAAACTGCAAAGTAAAAACTGTTAAATACCAGCTGAAATGAAAAGATCGCAGGGTTAGAGTCCACAAAGGAGAAGTTGAGGTTATAGTTGGTATTTGGGGGAAAGTCGCTGAGCTTCTCTGCTGTTTCTGCTTTTTTTTACTGTCTCATACAATTTTGCACCGGGAGTTTAATGTGTTTCTTGCACCAGTTGCTTGCAAACCTGGAAACCATAGAAATTTAATCGTCCCACCGCTCTGTTAACCATCGCTCCTGGAAAAAAAAAACAAAAAAACATCTGCTAATTGCAGAGTCTTATTGTCATCTGAGAGAAGTGGAGCATGACCGAGGCCTCGCTGTTCACTTCCCACAGTTACAGTTCAATATGCTGTTCACACAGTCAGTCAATGGTCGCTTTGACAGAAACCAACAAAGCTTGCACCTCCGAATTCACAGCCTCCTACTTCCAAGATGCATCTTTCAGATGTAGGATGTGAAAAATTAGCACATCTTTATTTTCAGTATTAGGAGGTTGATGTCAGATGCTTATTTAGGTTAATAAATACAAAAAAAATGGGATATTAGCTTGAATAGAAAGTATTTTTGGATATTTAAATTTCAAATTACTTATATTTAATTCAAAAACATTAACATAAGTTATTTTGATACATTTTCTAAACAAGCGTTTTTAATTTGTAACCACATACTTTATGCTGCATTAGTGCTCGTCTCTGCACATGGCCGCGACAGCAACAATAACCACAGTAATTTATGTTAATTTCTCCTCTTGTTTGTTAAATTACAGCTTATAGTTCATTAATCAACAATAAATGCGGTTTACTTTATTATCAGTGTCCTACAGAAAACTCCATTAAGCATAATGGAGTTAAATTTTCTGCATATTGAACTTGTTCCAACACAGAATTCAGAATAATAGAGCAACACCGCATGTAGCTGCTAACTAATATTGCTAAACGGTAACATAATGCATCACTTTAGGCTTTAATAGTAACAATGAGGAGACTGTGAAGTTTTCTCATAATATTTCTCTTTTACTGTGTTTCTTAAAAGTTCAAACCAGCACACAATAGTATTGATAATTTTGCTAACCCGACCTGATGGCCTTTGCAGCAAGAAAATAAAATGCCATATATACATATGGATGGAATATTGAACAAGGGAAAGTGGACCACTGGGCTCAGGCGCAGGGACCCGAGGGCGCCATGTCTGATCTATTTTTATTAAGTAATATTATGTATTTTTTATTTTGTTGAAGCTGCACAATGTACTCAGGCTGTATAACGGCCAATAAAACCTGCACCACAGGTTTCTTTGCATGGATTTATCCAGTATTTTGTGCATTTTGTGCACGCCCTGCAGGATTATAGATGTCAGTTCAGCATGGACTCCAGTGGCTTTTTCAATCAACAGCAGTTATAGTTATTGATTAGAGATAAGACTGACATGATCCGGTTTTTCTATATCTTTAACATATCCCATAAAAAGACTAAAAGCAACAATGTGTTGTTGTCTTTTCGATATTTCCTGAATGTGTCTTAGTCCATCAGTGTCTAGAGAAGATCTAAATCTTTTAAATAGAAGTTACAAATATCTATATTATCATTTTTACATGTGGGTATTGTACTTTTTATCAAATATTATTCAGAAAGTAAGAAAAGAAGCAGCATTTTGTCTTGGTTGGGAACTTCAGCTGCAGGTTAAACCAATAAACTGCATTGTAAACAATAGAGACTTATGATATTTTACATAGTTTTATATGATTAAGTTTAAAAAAAGTGGCTTTAATGTCTTTTTTTTCACCCTTCATGTCCATAACAAACAGTATTTTAACCTAAATGATGTTTACAGGCTGATGCACTTTTCTGCCGGCTGCTCATATTCAACTCCTGAATTTCCAACATCACTTCAAGGCAGCATGTCTGACAGCTGACTGAAAGACAGCCAGATATCACACACACACACTCACACACACTCAGAGTACGAGGCCACCTCACAGAATTAGTCAGGATCTGACAATAGGTTATGGCTTTTGCTGTATTGATTTCTCCCCGTCAGACAGGATGTCCAGTCGAAGCGTTCTGACGGCTTGTCATGATCGTTACCATCTGAACTTGGCCTTTACCAGCTAATGTTGCTGCTTATTTCCTGAAGGTGGGTAATAATGTCAGCTAAACGTCACTCAGACTGCAAAAAAAAAACTGCAGGAGTTCGAGTTTGAAGGTTTTTTTCTGGGGTGAAGGCATGACTGTCAGCAGCTCAGTCCAAACATCTCATCTGTACATTATCTGTACATGAACATGCTCTTGTTTTTAAGACTTAACTGTGACTGCAAGTGTTTGAAAAATGAAAGATTAAAAAGATATCTCTCTTGACGAAGGCTGGCTGATTGGATCGCCGGTGTTTGGCCTTGGTTAGGAGCTCATAACATTCAAAAAAACCAGCTGAATCATTTCTGTTTAAGGTGGTCGTAAAGAAAAACTTAAGGGGTTTTGCATCATAATGGAAGTAACTTTAACATCAGCATGCTTCTATAGAAATGTGACCTTTTTGACGTTTGGTTTGGAGAAAGAATTGAACCAACCGAGAGGAGCCTTCGCACGCCGAACACTGCGCTCCCATCAAAGGAACGTCTTGAAACGAGTGTGTCTTCTCTGGAGGGCGAACAAATCAAGGGCATACATCATAAACTCTACGTCATTTTTTATTTTTTTATTATTTTCTACCCTCAGAAGTGGATGACTCATCGGGTGAAAGGCAGCACAAACACATCCCCAAAGGCACGGACTGTAAACACTGAATCAAATTGGATCGTGCCGTTCATGTGCATGCGTCTGTGTGAGTGTGTGAGTGTGTGTGTGTGTGTGTGGGTGTGTGTGTGTTTGCGAGGGTTCTGCAGGGTGTCGGCTTTAATTGAGACAGCTGCGTCACATCCTGACATCTCCATGTGGCATTTTTCTGCGGGTATAATGCAGCGTATCTCAGCTGTCAATCCGCCAGCCACTCCACTCTCATCACACGTCGGGTGGAGAATACCAATGCATGCCACCTCCTGGGGTGCTTTGAGTGTGAAGATGTGTGTGTGTGAATGAGTGAGATTACTGGGCTGGAGATTACGTGGTGGAGCTCACACAGAAAGAGATAGCAGAAGCAGAAGAGTTTAGTGGAGAAGGGTGGACGAGTGCCACAGGCCCGCTTTATATCTGCCAGGGGGGTTGGTTTCATATTACAATATAATGGTATTGGTTCAACCCACTTAATGAGTCACATCATTTCTTATGTTGTAATGGGTTTCCAGAATTTAAACGATATGAAGGAATTGTTGAGTTAATGACCAGCTCTTACTGTCTTATTGCCTTAAGCATTAGGGGGAAGAATAGGAGAAGGATCTTTACTGGCTGAATTTAAAAAGGTGTAGGGAACACAAAGGTAAAGCTCCAGTGAAAAAACGATGAAAAAGTGCTGCTTACTCTCTCCGATCTTGGATTATTTACAGTATATGTATCTAAACTGATGGATCTGCCTTCTTTACGAGACTTCATTTGCATCAGGACTGTCCCTGTTTATCATTTTTTTGCAATCGGTGCTGCATTTGCATAGATTAGCATCAAGAGTCCGGCCCCCTTCTGTGCTTTTTTTTTTTCCCAGGTAGATTATGAATCCTAAAGGAGAGGCCGGTTCTTTCAAAGCCGGGAGAGCCGGCTCTGTTTTGACTGACCATCTCACACAGCTCCCAGGCTTCACTGGTTTGTTCTCCTTTGGGTTATTTTTGGGTCTCATTTTTTGGAATTTAAGTTTCGCCTGTCCTACTTACTGCATTCCCCAAAGTGAACTTGAGGCCTTTTTCAGCCTGATCCAGATTTTTCTCCCTCTCTCTCTCTCTTTCTCTGTCTGCCTGTCGCTCTCCTTCTCCCTCTCTTTTCTCTCTTTTCTCGCTCTCTCCGACTCTCTTCTCAGCCATCTGTTCATGCTTGTGGCATCTCTCTATCTGTCTTCCCTCCCTGCCATATTTCACTCTTCTCATCTCGACTCTCTCAACATTTTTATTCTTGCTCCCTCTTGTGTAGCTTTTCTCTTTGCTGCCTTTCCAACGGTTGTATCACGTCATCATCAGCCTTTGTGGTTCCTCTTCCTCGCAGGCATTCATAGTTTCTCTTTCACTCTCTCCGTTAGCATTTGACAACCGGTACACTCTGTGTGTACCTGTAATGAGATTTTGACTCAGTGTGACGGTTGTACACTCTATTGTCATGGCTTCTTTCAGGTGAAAGGAATTATTGTAGCTTTTTTCGAGGGTACAAAGTTGTGCCGGAAAACATCTGGTGTCTCCCCTTGATTCATGTGTGATTCACAGGAAATCATGTAGCTACAAAGCAGAAAAATGCCCTCTTGTTCTGGCAACTGTTTGCTAATAATTAAACTTTATCTGAAAGGGGGAAAAGAGACAAAAATATGTCACTCTTGGACCTAAACTCCCTGAAGTGAAATCTGTAATTTGACCAGATGTGCATTAAAGTGATACTCTTGATCTTTCTGTAGATATTTAGACAAATGTAGAGTTTCTTTTCGAGTCTTTCTGCCCAAGAAAAGACTAAAATATCTTAATAAAGCTTTAAAAGTACAGCCTGTCATTAAAACAATGCATTTTGTTGAATAAAGATCTAAATGAAACGATGTCCTCTCAGACATAAGGCCAACCACTTGGCTTCATCGTGTGCCAAGTGTTGACATTTCTCTAATTTCTCTGGAGATCACTGATGCTAAACGTTCGTGTGAAAAAAAAAACCAAAAAACATCTTTAGCCATCTGGCAAAACCGCACTAAACACCCTGTTGTCTGATTCATCTTGCAAATATGTAGAGTTTTGTTTCGGGAGGCTTTTGTCTCTGTTTGTAATGGGATTCCTCCTCTTCTTCTTGTTTTGTTTTCTTCATCTGAGGGCACATGAGGTTGTGATTGACAGGTGAGGGGATGCGCATCAGCAGGTACCTCTGATCCATGTTGTTGGATGATGTCTGGATGATGTCATCACACGCATTACAGCCTACAAACGGCAGAAGCTGTTGCCATGGAGATCCTTTTTTTTTTCTTGCTTTTTCTTTTTTTTTTTTTTTTCCAGTAGTGAAATGCGGTCAGGGCCTGAAGCGGCAAAACGAGTGTGTCAACCTGCATAAAGGCAAAGAGCAGCACAGTTAGACTGCTTGAGCGTCTTTGTGTATCAGTGTGTGTGTTTCTGTTTGTGTGCAGAAATGCATGCGGCACTCAGCCCACTCCCCACTTTACCTCTCCCAGCTGACAGTCCTCAGCCAGTTGTGCAACGTCTGGTTTATGCTATACAGAGTCTTGACCCACTCAGTCTGTTGACTGGATATAAATGGGTGCTATTTACAGTCTCTGTTACTTGGCTGCCGAAACTCAAAGGAACATCCAAGGTCTGCGCTCTGCAGTGTTTTCCCCCGTCGGTGAGGCTTTTTGAAGGCTGTGAAATCTGCCTGTCGGCCAGATGTATTCGTGTCATGTGGGATTAGACGAACGTCGTGGTGTGTAATCTCATAAAAGTGCGCGCGTCGTGTATATTAATGCACATATGTATGTGTGCGAGCTTCTGGATGCAAGCACACGAGTGCAACCGCACAGAAGCGATTTAGCTAAAAGTAGCACAGATTATTGTTGCAGCACTCAAACACGGCAGACGCGTAATGTAAACAAGTAGAGTATTTGCCTCTTGCGAGTTTCTGGGAAAAAAAAACCAAAAAACATATGGGCAAAAACAGGATTGTTATATCCATGAATATTTACAGAGAGTGTGTTGGCAGCAGAGATTTGTATCATTTTTAATAACAAGATTCATTCACACTGAGGCAACAACACATATCATTTTTACATACATGAATATTCACTTCGGACTCTGCTTCTGCTTAACCTTTTGGATGCTCACTCCTGCTCGTTTTCTGGCTTTTATGCAGCCTCTCTCACTCACTCTCCCACCTCTTCTTCCTCCTCTGTTATTGCCCTCTGCTGCAACATTAAGTCTTTTTTATGATCAGCAACGGGTAATCATCAATTACACATGCAAGTGCAAACGCGTGCGTGCAACTTAATGGACTGCACTTCCGCTGGATTCAGACGTGTTGTTTTCCGAAACGGTTGATAGTAATTACGCCTCCATTTTGTCACACAATGTGCAAGATAATGGTGGCCCAATGTTTGTCCCCAAATCTTTGCTGCAATTATAGCCCAGTGTTAATCAATTTCACCGCAGAGGCAAACAATGGAGAACAAGCCTCTTACACAACCGAGGTCACGACACAACAGAGGCAGAGGAAACTTAGCCGGCCTCACAAGGTTGTTCGGCCCCCGCAGCCGAGGAGACACACACAGCTTTCACGAATTTGCCAAATATACATCCTAACTACCTCGTGCGAATGTGTCGAAAGGATTCCCCATCCTGCAATTAAACATAATTACACATATTACGGGAAATATGTTTATCTCTCTCTGCTTTGGAGTCCAAAATAAACGATAGTTGCAATATTAAATGTTAGAGAGGCAATAAGATTTGACTCGCTTTTGAATTACAAACGTATCCGACATGAACGTGACCTCCATCAGCTGTTCAGAGCCGCAGTTTGTCCCTGACACGTCACCCATGCCACGCTTAAGGTCTCCATCACCTTAATGGGCTGTTAAGCATCATTACAGCCTCTGCGACTTTAGCTAAAACACAGCCAAGGTTATCGATTCAAGGTGTTCGGGGCGGCTGCGTGCGTGGCGCTACACAACAGCACACTGATTGTTCTTGAGTGATGGCGAGTTTAAGGATTAATTACGTGACGACACAGAAAACTTGTGGTTATTGGTTCACGTGGAAGATGAATACAGGCATCGATTAAATGAGAGGACCTTAAGGAGGCTCGTTATGGGTATTGATTGAGATTGAGCTGGTCATCAGTGTTGTTATGATACACGGCAGGACCTCCTGGGACGCATGTGTGTGTGTGCACTCCTGTAAGATCAAGGTTTCTGCTGTCACTCGTGTGTGTGAGTAAATCAAACTCCAATCAGGGGCGAGCAGCTCAAACTCCTGTTGTTAAACCAAGGAGAAAGATATTTCTTCATGTCTGTTTTGATGTCATCATGCGAGGAATCTCTGTTTTTACTGCTTTATCTCCTTTTTTTAAAAAATGTGTCTCACTCTCCGTCTTACGTTAATGAAGGTCAGTTGGATTCTTCACACATCCTCATCTCGTGATGCAAAGGGAGACGGAGCTCGATCCACAATCCAACAGCGTCAGATCAAGGTCGTAACTCACTGACCACAATGAACGAAACATTACTGCAGAAACAGAACGTTCAACATGAACTTTAAGAAATTAAAAAAATTGACTTCAGATACTTGTTTACTAATTAAAAGAAAGAGGAGAGTTGCAAAACAATTCTACTAATCCTGATGTGTTCATTTAAAAATACTTTGAAAACTAAAGAAAATCCACAAGTTTTAAAATGCTTTTTGAAGAGGCAGTGACTTGGCTTTGCTCAATGTTTCCAAAGTGGAGGATCAAAAGCAGAAAAAAGCACCATAACCTTTAGATTTAAGTCATTTTGATGCTGATCTTCTGTGAAAAACCCAAACACACCACAACCCATGCTGAGATGCAGGATATGAAAATCTAATCCAGCATTGACTGGTGAGTTTTTCACTGAAACAAGCTGAAAACATCACAGTTAATGCAGCTGTGATGGTGAACGTGTTAGCAAACAGTGTTTCTCAGTGTCTCTCAGCAGCTAAATGCTAACATGTTGCTAATGTTGCAATGCATTTTTATCCTAACCATCCAAATCTTGAGAAATTAAATTTAAATCGTTCAGATCATAACTTTCCTTCTCATTAATTCTTAATAATTGAAAATAAAAGTTTCTCCTTCGCTGTCGAACCCCAGCATCACACACACACACACACACACACACACACACACACACACACCCCTGTGTGGCTCAGTAGCAGATGTTACAGCGAGCTGTGACAACTCAGCTGAATTATCTGTAGCCACAGGTAGAGATCGACAGAGTCTGAAGGACTTTTCTATCGAGCACAACCCAAGGACAGAAAATTCTGATTATCCCTGGGTTTAGCAGCAGGGTTATAATCTTCCAGCCTACAGGGAGGGGGGGGAGTTGGCTCATTCATGGCTTCCCCTCTCTAATACAGTCCACACTTTACAGTTGCATTACAGCAAA
Source organism: Acanthurus leucopareius (assembly GCA_029814765.1). Classification (NCBI taxonomy): domain Eukaryota; kingdom Metazoa; phylum Chordata; class Actinopteri; order Acanthuriformes; family Acanthuridae; genus Acanthurus; species Acanthurus leucopareius. Next base: position 9,082,625 of record JAQMCX010000041.1, on the reverse strand, counting down.
ACAGTAATTCATGGTGATAAGTGGGCAGCAGTGCCTGAGGTCAGTCTCCAATCTGTGAGCAGCATGTGTAATTTGATCTGATAATCTGGGCTCTTTTGTGTTTTATTTTGGTGAAATAAAAGTACAAATCATTGTTGTTGTGATCCACTACAGTATATTTCTTCGTTTACAGCCTCACATGTCACATGCTTCACAAAAAAAAAAAGTACGAGCTGGAGTTTTGCTTTAGATTTAACACATCGGTTAGCGTGTCATTCGCATCGCCTGCAGAGACATCGCAACAGTTTCTGTTTGAAAGGTTTTTCCTCGGGCTCATTTTATTTCTTGCATTCTGTTGAATAGTAAGACCAATAGTGTGTCATTGATTCTTGAGGCCAACTTGCAGCTCTGCATTCAGCCTTTTCCTTTAGGAACGTTTCTGCTTCACATTCATAGTTATACACCTTCACACCTGCAAACTGACTTTTACAAGCAAATTCCTGCACAATGTTCGCCATTTATCAGTGAACTGCAGCAGCTGAGAGGCCTGAGGTTTCATAAAAGGCCGTGTGCGACAGTGTGTGAGGGCTTGGACATAATATATTATAAAAATCCATCATATTAATACCACAAAGTCCCCAAAATCTCCTTTAGCACCCCTGTTAAATACTGTTCTGAAAACCATACTGACCAGTTTTCTTTCAGACTTGTAGTATCAATCTGGTTTAAGGGGAAAAAAACACTCTGGCTTGTTTTTATTTCCTCAAATTGATCACAATTGACTTGAACAGTGTAAAGCTCAGGATGCAGCAACCTTTCCCCTGCAAAATAGTGCAGGAGGGAACATTTTTTGGTTTAAGATTTGCAGATGAGAAGCCAAATCGTGACATTAAATTGGCTAAATGCCTGCCAGAAAAGGTAAAAACTGCTAGCTTGTCTTCTTTGTAGCATTAACAACAGGTGAGGTAACAGATTTTTTTCGATCAGAGGTTGTTTTCCTGTTTTCTATAGCAACAGGGATTTAAAAACACATAGCAGAAAATTCCTAATTCGCCTTTAAAACAGCAAGCTAATAATAGTCAACATCCGTCCATGAGTCGGACTACGCCCACTCAAAAGTCCTCCATATGTTTTTGCCCTCCTCCTTCACCTTTAAAACATCCAAAGTGTTTGAATGAAATTGATATTTTAGGAGCTAGAAAAGGAGAAATGTCCATCAGTGTTCTTTGGAAAATGTGTTGAAGTTCTGGTTTAAGTAGATTTTAAGTGCTTTGGAAATGTGGAAGTGACCCAGTTTTTTGAAAAGTCCTTTTTTTGATTTCTTCATAAACACTGCTGCTGCAGCCGAGTGAAATTTAACCGATTTCCTTATTAAAGCACAGATTCAGTGGCAATGAATGGACCCACACAGCAGCTGATTACACAGCCTTTGCTTAAATAAAAAGGCGTGAACGGCTCATCAGGTTTGACCAGTTCAATAATTTGGCCTGCATTTGATGTAATAACATTTTTTGGCAATAGTGACTTTATTTAACTATTCTAAATGAACAGAAATTAGCTTCTTCTGCAGTCTGTGGTTGCAGTTTGCAGACAGCATGTGCAGTTTGTTTAAAATGCAGCTGCTGATGAGATTGTGAGAGCATCTCAACACTGTGTCACTTCAACTCAAGGCAGAAAAAAAATGAAGGACTGTTGTGAGATTGTGGCTGAACTGGACTTGAACTCTGCAGTGGTGTTAACAAAATTTAAGTGGAAGTGAGACGGATTAAAAAAAAATCCAAAGCACAAGAGATATAACTTAACTTTATGATCGTTTACATTTGTGCACATCACTGCTAAACATTGGAATGATTTTGTTTCTCATTAGGATGCATGTTTCTTCTTTCCTGCTCCTGATCCCTTTTCACTCGTTAGGCAAGTCGCCCGGTGGAGTCTTTAAAGCAACAAGCTCAGGAGAGTCTTAAAGGAAAATCAAGGGAAATCAAATTTGCTGCAATCCTGTAATTGCACCCGCAACTTGCACATTACTGTTCACTGTTCAAACTGCTCCGTCATTCATCATGTATGTTGATAGTTCGGATCTTTATCGTTTGTCTAAACTCTGCAGTCTGCAACTAAATTGAAAACGTCGATTGCTTTCATTTCTACAAAAACAAATGACTCTCCTGCACGAAGAAATGTTCAAGATAAATTTGTCCGAAGGTCAAGTTCCTCTTGAGGTGATTTCGAACCCTGCAGGAGTTTCAGCAGCCTTACAAACTGATCAAGGTCCCATTTAATGATGCTTTGTAGTACCAAGGATCGTCTACCTGCTTGTCAGCATGAATGCTTCTGTCACACCGTTGAAGCCGGCAGCCCGAGGCCAGAGCTCCAGCAGAACTTGTTTTTTTTCTTCAGAGAGAAGAACACAAAGACTGGTGTGTCAGTCTTAATTACAAAATACAGGAGATGATTTTAATGCTGCTTTTGTAATTTTAATCACCTTTCAGAATCAACTTGTGACTTTAAATTCATTGCTCATGTATACAGATCGTTTGTGGCGCCAAAGGAGAGAAAAATGCAAATATTCAGTGTAAGAAAAAGAAAATCTTCGTATCTCTGTGACTTTATTTCGTAGCCGTAACCAGCAGATTCAGGATTAAAGCAAAGCGTTGCAGCCTGGTGAGTCGTAATTGTGTTTCTGTTTTTTTTAATTTGCCACATGGTGAATTGATTGAACGCTGCCTGTTGAGTGGAGAAGTGGGAGGTAAAGCAAAAGGGTAAACAAAGATTAGTGATTATTGGAAAGTTAACATGAAAAAAAAAAAAAAGCTGAACAAGAGGGCAGGTGAACTGCAAGAAGTTGGAAAAGCAGGAGCTGAGTTTGCATCCACAGCCTGAATTCTGCTGCTGAAACCCATCATATGTGCTAAAAGAGACGACAGCTGAGGTTTGAGATCATTAATTGAAGACTTTAATCAAAAAGGCAGCTTACTTTTCCATTTCAGGCGCTAATAAAGATTTTACAGTTTGCTTATTGGTTGAATTAGACCACAATCTTATGAGAGAAGCTTTATCTGAATACATACAAGATAAAATAACCCGTCCAGCACGAACAAAAATATATACCGTAACTTCCGGACTATAAGCCGCTACTTTTTTCACACACTTTGAACCCTGCGGCTTAAACAATGATGCAGCTAATTTATGGCTTTTTATACATTCAGCCTCGTCACATCAGACCGATGAAATTACCGATCAGGTCACAGTTGATCAATGGAACTGTTCGAACTGCTCAGCATGGATAGCGAAGATAGCGATCAATGACTTTTCTGGTTGGCCACTGTATTTTTTATTTTTTAACCAGCCGTGTTACAGGCACTGTTCAGAAAAATACATTTATTTAATTAAAAGTTAAAAAAATCTTTCTGT
>JAQMCX010000041.1:9046378-9079135 GCA_029814765.1 Acanthurus leucopareius | reverse complement strand
AAATACATTTATTTAATTAAAAGTTAAAAAAATCTTTCTGTGTTATATTTTTCTGTGTAAATATCCCATGTTACAACATGAATATCTGCAGCTTATAGACAAGTGCGGCCTATGTACAAAATCTTTTTTCTTTTTAAATTTAGTGGGTGTGGCTTATACTCAGGTGCGCTCAATAGTCCGAAAATTACGGTAGTTACATGTATTTGTCATTAGTTATAATTTGCCCGCAACTTGGCTGGAGAATCAGTCCAAGTGTTTAAATACTCACCAAAGGATCCGTTAGCAAACGTCCAGCTAAAGTTTTTCTAAAGCCAGACATCATCGAATCCTTTAAACTCACCATGAGCCTTTAAGCGCACTCGTCTGGAACTCCTAGGTCCACTTGTCTGGCTGATAAGACCTTTATGAGACTATATTTCATGTTTTACCACGGCACCGTTGAGTGTCAGGGGTAATGCAGGGTGGCATTGATATAGGAGTCTGGTTTGCAGAGATTACAGTGCGGTTGAGAAAATAAAGGTGCTCATAAGAAAGTATACTATTGTAATGGGAACGTTTGCTGCACGCTGCAGGTCTGCAGAGCTGTTTACTCAAAGATGGACTTGTTGATGAAAGATGCCCTTTTGAACAAAAGTGGGAATTTGTTTGGTTTTAAAGTCACTAAATCACCAAAAAACATATTTTGCATTGCACCCTGATGTTTACAGGAAATGCAGTTAGTTGCATCGAGCAAAACAATGAAGATTATTAGAATCTACATTTATGAGGCTCATAAAAAAATAAAACCTTAATTTGTATTTGACTTTGCAGAAATAATATCAGTGTTAAGTTTCATATGTTAAAGATAAATTCCTGTTTTGAACACAAAAAGTTTGTCTCCATTGACCTTCAACTTTCTGCACAAGACAGGAAAGTCAGGACTGAATATCTGAAAACTGGCTCATGAAACCAAAACTGCAGTTTCATGTGAGACTTTTTAATCAATAATCTAGGATGAACAACATATATTGATACATATTTGGTGCTAAGTAGCAGCAGGACGCTGCATGTAGAACTGACATAAATGAGGTTTTGTTGTTTGTAATGAACAAACTTCATCCAGTTTGGCTCATTGTTGTGGTTTTCATGGTTTTTCGACACCAGTGAAGCTCTGCAGAACACTTTATATTTATCAGGTTTTTACTAAACAGACAATATTAATCAATTTTAAAATATAAAGTTTTGGTTTTATCTTTTTACATTATATTGCAACTATAAAAACTATGCAATATCTAAAAAATAATTTGTTTTAGGCCGATCTGTGAGTTTATCAGATGTGTGAAATGTGAAAGAAAGTTCTCAACAGTGGAAACAATAGTTTTAAAAAAAAAAAATTAGATTAAAAAAAAGCTTTGTGTAGATTATCTCTGCTAAAGGTGAAGAAAAGTCTGAACAAAAGGTTACTTAAGAGGGCCTGAGTTGTTTCTTTCTGCTGTCACAGTTGTTGTAAGTTTATTAGATGCAAAATTATCACATCAGAAATTAGTGTTAAAATTAATTTCTGTGTTCTGTTGCTGAAACCTTGCAGCTCTTATTATAAAATCCATCCTGTTTTATTCTTATTCTATATGTTTGGAGGACACAGATTGTCTTATTGTGTTTATACCTGCAGTGATGTCAAATGTCAAGTCATTATTCTGTCAGTATATGAAGAATTAATACACACTGACATGATATACATGATTATTGCAAATGAATACGTCGAAGAGCGTGCAGGCGCTCTGTCATGCTGTTTACTGTATTTATACAGTCGCCCGCCCACACCCAGCACCCAGCTCTCCTCTGTTCCTCTCTCCTCCTTCTGAGGGAGGATGTGGGCTGATTCTTGACCTTTTCAATGCACACCCCTCCCACATAAACACTCACTCTCACATGCACAGATCGTATGTATGTGTGAGTGTGTGTGTGCAGCCTAAGCTCCAGAGCCAGGGGACTCGGAGGAGGCTTTAGCCCTGACTTGATGCCCCTACTTGAAAGTCAGCCTCCTTTTGGACCCAGTGGTACCAGTATGGGAGATCCTCTTACTGTTGAGAGGTTGACTCCTTTGTCAGCAAGAAAGGAGGAGCAATCGTTACCTGGTCATGCAGAGGAGAAAATGTTCTGCAACACTGCAGCAGCACATGCAAACTTAAAGATATTTTTCCTCCTTTCAGTCACTTGACGTGTTTTTGCAGCTTCATCTGGTGTTTCTGCAGAAAGAGAGCCAGGAACTTTGCTTGGGGAACTGACTACAACGATATCATTAGCATGCAAATTGTAAGGAGAAAGCATTTTTCTGGGGTCTTTTAAAAAAGAGCTGTACACATTTAGATTTGGTTCTCCTTCCACCGGGAGCTCTCTTACCTTTGCACTTTTCCCAACTTCACCAAAGGAATACAATTAACGAGACTCTTGGAACTTTTTTTCCTAATGCTCTAAACAAATTATCCTGCAGTTTTTTTTGTTTTGTTTTTTTACCCAAACCTCTGTTGTCTCACTCTCCCTCATTAATTTGGGGCTCACCACAGCTGAGGGCAGTAATTGCTTTTTAGTATTCTTGGTGCAGTATGCTATTTGCTTCATTTTCTATAAGTAGATAAGACTAACCACTGTGATGGGATCTGCATTATTGATGCCGGTGTTGTGTTTGGGGATGTGAGACGAAGCTGCTCTGGAATTCAGTTTTTATTAACGTTTAAAAATAGGCTACTAAATGTCCAAAGATGCATGGATGTGCAATCGCGCATGTCGCTCGAGAAGGAGAGAGGAAAAAACAGTGTTTGTGTGTGTGTTTTTAAAAACCTGCCTCTGTTTGTGTGTGTGTGTGTGTGTGCATGCTTTTGTGTTAATGTAAATACCAGACTATGTCTTTGCATTTTCTGCTACGCTGCCTCTTTGCAGGTTACTTTGCTCACAACTGCTTCACAACAATGAGAAGTGACAGAAGAGAGAATACCACTCTCGTTTGCGGCCAGGCTTGGCTGGCTCTGTGAGGCCCAGAGCTCCCCAGTGACAGAGTCCTTATTTCGGGGAAGATGGGCCCGTAATCGGACTCATATACTTCACACCCTTTCCATGTAATTGGACTCGGGGTCGCAGATTTAACCAGAGCTGCCAATCACGTCATTAGGAGGGGATATGGACAGAAAGTAAAGTGGAGAAATGGAAGGGGTCTCTTTCTAACTCGGACTGTGGTGTCTGATAGATAGCAGGCTTTCAAGTGGTGCAGCACAGTCTATTAGCCTATTGGCTAACTAGTTAGCTAAAGGCAGGAAAAGAAAAAGGTGCATTCGAGTCACCTGAGCTCAATGAAGCCTTCAGCAGCATTCATGTTGGAAAATAGCTATTTGCAGCATTATTTTGTCCATATTTGCAGAAATGTAGCATGTCGAGGTGTGTTTCTGGTGTCCACAGTCTGATCAGAGCAATAGTGACGAGGGATATTTTGTGTGTGTTCATAGTTTAAGTGAATGGAATCAATTTTAGAAACGAAGTGCTTTTTTATTAAGAATAAAATACGGATCCTCTCTTTGTAAAAGTCCAGAAAGTCCAGAGCGGTGATGAAGTCATCATCAAAACATCTACAAGTTTTATATAAAAGACACAAAAATGTGGGTGTTGTTTGCCAAAACTTTTTTTCTTAACTAAAGTGTTAAAGCTACAGCCATGAACTCATATCAGAGATATTTGTGTTTAACTTGATTTAGTGATTCGGAACTTAAATTTCTTAGATTTCCAAAAAAATTTTTTTTTTTTCACTCAGGTTGAACAACGAAGTAGAAAGTAAAGTTATCGATGGTTTTCTTCTGTTACTTTCCTTCGTTGATTGGAAAAAAACGCCTCTTTATCATTAGTTTTTATTATTATCATTTCATTGTTATTTGTCAGGCAGATTCGCTCCAAATCCAGAAGATAAGAAGATAAAACACCCTTAAAATGAAGAGTAACTGCTTGATAAATACAGGCCTGTAAGCACAGCAGAGCAGCGTCGTATACAAACCTCCACAGACAGGAAGAGCAGGTTAGAAAGAGGAGGATCAATTAGCTTCTTTAATTAGCCTAATTTGAGCCAACTTTGTTAGCTCGTTTACCTCTTTGGCTAAAGAAAAACGAGCGAGAGCGCACAGCCATTTGTGCATGCTAATTGCAGCGGTTGCATCAATGCAGCGCCGAGTCTCCTTGCACCGCCTGCATGAGATGGACGCCTCTGGAGTCCTATACAGCAGGCGATAGACCGTACCTTCTATTCTGTCTGCGTATGTGTATAATCACCGTAGACCAGTGATTACACCGCTCTAATTACTGTGGCACGTATTTGTTGTTTTTTGAATAATGAGAGGAATCAACAGATGTTCCATCACGCGTGTGGCGTTTCATTTTAACCAGACTTTAAAGTTTCCCAGCTACACTGTACCATCATTTTTAATATGAGACTGGAAGGTGAAAAGCTTTAATGACAAAGACAAGTGAATATGTGCACCTCCTGCACAATAACTATGCACAATATAAATCTCTGCTGCCGTAGCTAAACACATGCACACACGGAGGAAAAAGGCCGCCTGGGGAAGCTTCAGCACGTGAGCACAGCGTAAATTATCTGCCCAGATTGCTTTTCTGGAGTTAATCATCTCCTTTTATGTTATTCATTTGTCAACGGTTATTGTTTGTCAAAGTAATGCAGTCGCGGCATGATATGAAGTGGAATGTAAATTTTGTTTGGGCAACTCATCGTTATGCACGACAAAAAAAAAAGAAAAAAAAAAAAGAAGAGAGAGGGTGGCCGCGCTGCAGGATTTACATTTACAATTGCAGTCATGATACAATCATCTCTCATCATAATTCCTCTGCCCAGGATGTCAGCTCCGATAGAGAACAGGCTCGACACACTGCATACCAAACAGCTGCTTGGCAGGCCTGGCACCACGCTTCAGGCCCAATGATTTACACCATGCAAACCCTCACTCTCTCGCTCTCCCCCTCTCTCTTTTCGTCTCGCTCAGCTTCTGTGTACCTCTAATTCTTAATGTCCATCTCTCTCAGCGTCCCTGCCCCCCTGTAACTCTTGCTGCTTGTCTCCACTCGTCTTCACAAAACACAAAACACAAAACACAGAACACGCCAGCTCGACTGCGGCCGGCTTTTTCACTCTCTGTTGCAAAAACTATCATTTATATCGATGGATCAACATGCCGAGGCGAACTTGCCAAGGAGTCATCGTGTCATTTGTGAGGGGTCAAGCGATGTGATGGTTGAGTCATCTTCTCCTTCTTTTCTTTTTTTTTTTCTCCACTCCATTGACTGTTTAGTCAGGAGGTAACCTGTGAGTCGTCATTGGATTGTGCAAAGCGAGAAAGTTGATCTCTTGTAGGACGAGCGAAAAAAAAGACAGCAGATTTGTAAAAGTAAGCACATGTTGACATTCATATGTAAAAATACATACATAAGGTCACCCAGTTAACCACACAGTAAACAACACATCCATTAGTTTTGAATCTGTTGCATGTTTTGCATGTTCTGCGGTTACATGTGCAGACTGATTTGACATGTTTTCTGGTGTGGTGCATTCATGTGCCCCTGGGATTCCTCAGCGTTGTTTTTTTCTTACATTTCTCAGTTATTTATTCATTTATTTATTTATTTTTATTGATCATTTATTCAACCAGAAGGTCCCTTGAGACTTTAATCTCTATTTTTAAAGGAAACCTAAAGGCAGAGACAGCAAACCAACTGCAGTTTAAACATGAATAAAAGTGTAAAAACATTCAAAAATACAGGAAAAGATCAGATTCAAGTGATTTCTAGATGACATCAACTTTAGCAGAGTGACTCTGGAGGGCAACTGTTGCTGCAAGTCCATTTCCTGTGTGCCTCCACACCTCACTCTGTCCATTAAAGATGAAAAAATACACCAAATAGTGCATTTAAAGAAATCCTTCAGTGCCCTCAGGATGTGTTGCTGCTGAAGGTCCCATTGAAACTTCGTGTTAGAAATAATGTCATTGCACATCAACTTCGATGTCAGTTTTTTTTTTACCTTTTTTTCTTTCCTTTCCTTTTCATAAACCCTTAAAAAAAAAAAAAAAAGTTGACATTTTGAAGATAAAAAGTTTGAATCCAGCAACAACCTTTTACCTGCGTCGGCAGACGTTGTGACCTTCCAGTAGTGATTCAGTCCGCCTCAGGATAGAAAAACTGCAAACTTTAAACACCGAAACTCACAGAGACGTTTCACAGAGCTTCTCTCAGTCACTGCAGCTGGAGCTCCAGGCACAAGGATGATCTGATTTCATCTGTTATCTTTAATTATACCGCTGTTATTTTTTTAATCTGGTCATCAGAAATCATTTAAGGTCTGCAGTGCTGACTGTGATATGGAGCATGGAACATTATCAAAACCTGGCAGCGTTTTTATGATTCACCGACAGACTCCTGGGTGAATAAAAAAACATGTTTGTGTGTAAATTTATGGAGGAGTACATTTCAGGTGATGCATTTCTCTTTATAGACTCAATTATAACACCAAAAAGGAAGCTCTGCACGCTGGCACACTGAGTAAAAATACAGTTTCGATCTAAGTGCGATGTGGAAAGAAGGATGATCCTCCTTTTGAGCACAAAGACATAAAAAGACATATAAGCTGAGGATGCACAAAGATTAACAGCTGTATTATTCCAATAATGAAATTACAGTCGATAAATGAAGTTTATGCTACAAAGCCAAACTGCTTTAATCCTTATATGCACTAAAAGTAAAAGAGCTGTCCTTAAAACCTTTTTCTATTTCTTTAATAAACACAACAGTCTTCTATAAGGCTTTTGTCGCCGTGTTTTATCTGCAGAAAAAGCAGCTATAAGATTTTTGTTGTAAAAAAAGCCTCAATTTCTGCATAAAGTATTGAAAAACGTCAATTTGTCTGATTTGACAGATTATATCAAAGCGTTCAGGTTGATTTAGTCGTGATGTATTTTAATTCTTTGGCAAAATTCTCTATAAAAGCCAAAGTTTTTTTGATGTCAACTAGATTCCTGCAAATCAGAGCCGTGAAATATACATTGTTATCGTCTGTCTTTGCCGGCTGTGTTTCATGTTTCTCACCCTCAGGTGTGCGAAACGCAAAAAATATGAAATATCAGCCATGTGAAGCAGGTAATAATAAGTTATCATCCAGCTGAAAAAAATCTAGATGGCGCATTTCTAAGCTCTGTGGATAACCCCGCGTATCTCATTACTTTTATTCATCAGCTATCACTCAGGATTAGCGAGGACGGATGCAGCGGCGTGCTTGTTAAATCTGCAAAATCTGACAGCTTCATCTTTGATGTCTTCTTCCGGATTTTCCTGCTGATTTGCACTTTTTCAACTTCGACTGGGGGAATTGTTGAGATTTGTCATAAAATATATACCTTTTTAAAAAAAAAGAATAACCAGGCAAATATTCTCTGTCAGCAGTCTTAATGTAAAACAACAAAAAGGAAGTGTGTTATTAAGAGTCGTGTTTTAATCCTCGCTGAGCATGACGCTGCACGGCACAAACTGTGAGACTCTGCAGCACAGAGAGGTGACAGCACATGTGGTTTAAGACCTTTAAGATCCTTTTTGATCCTCATCTCATACATTTATCATTATATTTCTATATCTCACTGCTGACAAGTGCTTTTATTTAACCTCCGATAACACGGAATCTGAGTAATCAGCTCTCTTTTCAAGACTTTCACAATAATTTTATGCTCAAATTTGTGTGTGTGTGTGAGAGAGAGAGCACTGAGTGTCTGGTCTGGCTTTCATGTGGATTTGAAGTGCACTCGCAGCCAATTTTCTTTGTCAGTATTCAAGTGTTGCCTTGCCCTGTTGATCTTATCAGGGAAGCCGGAGCACAAATCCGGCGAAAGCAGCTTTATTTTAATGTCACAGGTATTAGATTTGCTGAAGAGCGAATATTGAAATGGGCTTGAACTTGGCATGTTTAAGGGGCTACGCATCCTCCTTTCTGCTTGTGGTGCAGATCTGGTTTTGGGGGGAAATGAGTTTTTCCCCCCCAGAAGACCCGATGCTAGTCCAACACTCCTCCTTTTCACCTTTTTATTTTTTCATCCAGAAGCCCCCTTTTCTTCCTCCAATCACACTTCTGCTGAATCCCACGCCGTCTGACAAGAGTTTTATGCTAATGTAAGCAGTTTGGAGAGAGGAGGGAGGGGGCAAAGGGACCGGGACTCATCCAGCAGACATCTTGTACTCGTAGCATGTAGAACAGAGCTGCTCGCCTCATTTGAGGTTTAAGCCATTTCATTTTATGTCCAAAACTCTCCTCTTAAGGCCTCATTATATCTGAGCTGCCAGAAAGGAACAATGTAAAGTACAAGGCTTGGAGAGAGTGTAAGGAATGTGTACACTCTGTCTTTCACTTTATCTCAGTGAATTTACACAGATTAAGACACACAGAGAGGCTCCAATTAGCATAAACACCAATTAACAAAACTTATTAGTCAAGTCAGGTTACGTTTAATTTAAAAAGGACTTTATCTGCGAATCTAACCTTCGCTTCAGGGCAAAAAAAATGGACAAAGAGAGAAGAATTTAAATACTATGCACATAAATAAGAATTTATGAGCATCTGTATTTAAAAATATGAAGAAAACGCACTCTTATAGTCATTTGTATGCATGCAGGACTTGCTGATAAGATGCTGGAAAAAACAAAGTTGTAATTAATTGGGAGCCCTTGTTCTTGTCCTGACCGGCACCGTCACGAGGCCGGCAGCTTCGGACATGTTTTGGTGAATTAGTCCGGCAGTTCTGTGCAAACATCAAGGGGGTGTCATGAGGATATGTTTCCGTGTAAACAAGGCATTTGTATCAGCGATCCCGTGAGTGATTCACCAGCCCCCGTCATTAGGCTCAATTAAGCCTTTTTACCCAGAGCTGCAGCGCCACCTCCTCCTTCCTTAAAAAAAATAAAATAAAAAATTAGATTGGGCTTCCCAGGTTTTCTCCCTGTGTGGGGATCAGCCCAGCTTTGAGAGAGCTCAGCACATCACAAGGCCAAGTTCATTAAACAGGAGCAAACTCCGGGGAGGGAGTGCATAAAAGTACGCCCGGCGACAGTGTGAAAGGAGAGACATCAGGTGACCCAATCTCTGCCCAGCAGCTGGCCACTCGCTCCCCGGCCAATTAGCCCGCGGAGTTGAGATGCTTTCACCCGCCGCGATAAGGCCCTGCCTCTTTCTCATCGGCCCACTTTAATCAGCCTCTTCCTGAGCATCAGTCCTCAGATTAAGGCTCTATCGGCGCCGCGCAGAGGAAGGGCCTGTTCAGTCACAGCAGTCCCGCCTCTTAACAGGAGAGGCAGCGGCGTGTGAGCGAGGGAGGCATGGGTCGACTGAGATAAGATGCACCGAGCGTCGGTGAAAGAGGGAGGGGAATGAAGCGGAGGAAAGGGAGCAGAGGCGAGGAGCACGAACAATCAAACGTGGTCAGTGAGTCGCAGGTGTGTGTGTGTTTGTGTGTGTGTGTGTGTGTGTGTGTGTGGAGAGCCGATCAGCGTCTCATCTTTTCGGTGTAAATCAAAGACATCTAATACTGCATTCATTCATTCATTCCTGCTCGAGTTATGCTAGCAGACAGGAAATTGTATTTCCTGAAGTCCGCCGCTGACCATCCGTAATTGCACGCAGGTACAAAAACACAACATATATATATAATGTACCGAACAAGCACGCTCCAAATGATCCAACTGCTCCTGAAAAAAAGAGAATAATATCTGAAGCCCTGCCACATTGAAAGGAGATTTGTGAAGGTACATCGCGTTTAATCCCAACATAGATTTGGTTGCCCTCCGAACACTGGATATCCAGAGGGATATCTGTGTAATTCCTTTTCAAATGCAAGTCTATTTCCCTCGCCTCAGCTCCCTTCGCTCAGCAGGCCTCTTACCAAGAGCTCTTTACCAAGAGACTGCGAGGACGAGAGGATTGTTTCAGCGTGGATGTATCCTTCACATACCTTCTTGTTGTTGCTACAGAGATTATTGATCATTGCCTTTAAAAAGAAACCCTCTCTCCGTCCTCTTAGTGATGAGTCCACCAGCATGCTGCACACCAGCAGCCTGCTTCTGCAGCCTGACTGAGCACTGAGGCCGGTCAGGTTGAATGCAAAAGGCAGGTTTTGATGCAACCTGCAGAAACTCGTGTCCTCGTGTTTTCGCTGCGTGTCAACTTGACTCGATCCGTCTGAGCGCTGTGATGGAAAAGCATCACACAGGATCCTGCAGGGATGTTAAGGAACCCGACAAAGAGCGGTTAACGGGAAATCTGTGAAACATTTGCCTTTGTTGGACGACAGAAAGTCGGAGTCTGTGGGGGTTGTAGGTGAAACATACTTTCCATTTCAAATCAGAGATTTGCATTCGTCCTTCCTTTAGACAGTATGATTTGGTTCAGTTTCCTGTGACTCTTTCTCTCATCGGACTTCAATGTCACATTTTCATTATGCGGCAGCTGAACACTGCCTGTTGGTTTAGTGGAACTGATTGTTTTTTGATGACAGTTGAGAAGGTGACTTACATATTTAGTCGATGCTTAACATTGGTGGTAAGTAAAGGGGCATTAAAATGCGTCGGAGTGAGCGAGCGAAATTGTAATGCTGGCACAAGCCGGCACTTAAGAGCACCCTAACCTTTGAATGATGGTGGCCAGTCTTGCCTCTGGTTATGTTTAAAATGTCTGCTCGCCGTTTGAATATTTTCTCATGTGCATTAAGACCCGATTCACCTTTACAGAGTGCTTTAGCTTTAGGCTGTTGCTTTTTGGGCTTGTTAGGAAAAGGCCTCATTTGGAGGTAATGAGCATAAGTAACAAAGATTTGCATAGACAATGACACAAGGTTAATAAGTGGTGTTAAACACCAGCAGGAGCTGTCACACTGGTGAAAGTTTGTCTGTGCCTGCAGATAACTCTCCCGTCTTTAGGACTAAAGTGCCATTCAGAGCCGTGAGCTCCAAATGTATGAGATTATCAAGTTGAATTTGTGTGAAATTTGCCTTTCCAACCCAGTTTTGTGCAGCAAAAAACCCCCTGAGACCCGACCAGGGCTCATAGAAAAGAACAGCAGCTCGGCCGAGTGGTTATCCATCAGGCTTCAGTTTATCTCCACAGGGGGAACCAGTCAAAGAAACACACACACACACACAAACACACACACACTGTTTGTTTGCTGCGATTGCCACCTCTGAGAATATATCCTCGCCAGTGACTAAATTGGCTGCAGGAAACACTTTTTGGAGGGTGCAACATGCCCATTAGCAAGGAAAGCAGGTGCGCTGTTTTGCCCAAATCGCAGGATTTATTCCAGGGTCATCAGGCCCGGAGGAATACATTGTTATTTGGCCTTGTTTCATTTTGAACGGGGTAAAAACCATATGGGGACGGTGGGAGGAGGGTTAAGCTAACTGGGACTTTGCAAAGTCACCCCCTCCACCCTCCACCCTCCTCCACCACCTTTCAGTCATTTGTTCACATCCTTCGAGGTTTGGATCCCCGACATGAAGAAGCCATTTGAGCAGAAGAGCTCATTTTTATTGAGTGTCAACATTTAGTTTACCGTGGATCTTTGTCGTGGCGGCGTGCATCTCCATTTCTCCAGGGTCGCCCTGAGCAGCCTGTCAACCGAACGAGGTGGTTATTAATGTCGACACTCTCCCGCGTGCTTCCTGCGTCCGTTCAGCTGCGACAGGAAGACTCCTACGCTCGCCGTGACGACGCATATGTGCAACCAACGGAGGGTAAAAAAAGCGCCAATTACGGCCACGATGCTTCAAAGTAGCTTTTAGCGGCCAAACGAGGGGATATTTTGAAACTGCCTCTGACACACATCCACTCACACTCCTCCATCTACATGCACAGTGTGTTTCCTTTTCAACTCTTTGATTACTTTGTGGATGCAATGATTGTGAGGCCACCCTTGATTAGCTCAATTTATTCCCTAGCCATGCCAGAGGGCCATTTAGGGAAGTTTTTGCAGACTCTTTCCATTTATCAAGATGGGAGGCAGACATGATTTGAATCTTAATACGTCCTCGCAGCGGAATACAAACAAGAGCACGCAGGCAAACTCTGCCTCTCAGTGTGTGTGCACGCAGACTCCATTTTTAAGATGAAAGAAAGAACAAAAGTCTCAGGGAATGATGTTTGATTATCATATCGGCTTTGTTGTGTCGGTTTGTTTTTCGAGGCCCGTCATTATAAATGTAGAATCAGCTCCCAAACACTCGGCTCCTCCACTCCTACTTCCCTGAAAGTCAGGGTTGATGGTGATTCAGCGAGAGGAGCAGCACTGAAGTTTGATCTTAGATAACTGTGGTTAACACATGCAAAACATATTTCTCACTAAACACTGCTGGACTGCAAATTATTCATGCATCAATGACACTTTTCCATCACCACAATAAACCACCAGGTGACTTCAGTTGAAGGGAAGAGCTGCAGCATCGTGAGGAAAACAAACCGAAAAACTAAACATCATAATTGGCTGTAATATGTGACATCTCAGGCTTTAACTGGTCTGCAAGCTGAAGACATAAACACGTTTTGTATTGATATTTATCCATCAGATAAACTGTGTGCTTTGACTTTGTTCAGGCAACATAAACTAACTGACCTGAGGAAACATTTATTACTAAAATATGATTACTGTCGTAAAATTGAAGGCCAAATCTGCATCTGCTTTTAAAAAAATGAACTTTTTTCCACATTAAACAGAAGGAGGTAAAGCTGCTGTTGTGTGTCGCTTTTCTAGTCTCCTGAACCACTCAGCTGCTTTACAAAACAAGCCAATTTTCACCCGTTCATGTGCACGTTTATATGCTGATGTCAGAGGCGAGCATGCGAGGTCCAACCAGCGATAAACAGTCACACACACAAACACACACACACTGATTGTACAGCCATCAGGAGCAATTTGGGGTTCAGTGTCTCGTTCAAGTGGAGGACCAGAGGTGGCTGAACCGCTCTGCCTCCTGAGCCACAGCTGCTTCGGATAAAAAAATGCAGCTGCTTGTTGTTTTTCAGGGATCTGAAGTTCATAATAAAATTTCTCAATAAACTTTAAATCCCAGTAATCCCAGTTTTGATACGTATGACATGATGACCACAACTCCTGTCCTGTCAGTTTGTCATTTCCATTCGACAGTTATGTTTATTTTGTTATTTGTATCTTCGTTCCTCTGTGTTTCTCATGTCCTTTTTTGTCTTTATTCTGCCGTCTAATCAACTACGTTAAGACATAATTATATAACTCTCCTTTAGAAAGTGAAATTCTACTTGATTCTTGTTCGTTTCTTCAGAAAGTAAAAGGGAAAAATTTCCATTTGCATTAAAAACGAGGACTTGATTTGTTTGACAGCCGTGGAAAGACTTTCTGGAGTCACGCACCGCCGGCGTTACTCAACCTGCGATGGGTTGTCCTGGCAACAACCTTTATAGCCTGTGCAATACCTTGGCAACAACTTAATGACCAGGTAATATAAGCAGCTTTTAGTGGAGGGGGCTGCTTCGAACCAGCTGATCCTGGACCAGTTTATCCTCCAGAATCTTTTCCTTATCTCTGGGATCTGGCCGGAGCCGCCCCCTTCCTCGCCTTTCTCCCCCTCCCCCCCGGCTTCGGGTGTCCACATGGGGGTTAGGTAGCCATGGAGTGTGAGGATTTGAGGGTTTAAAACTGGTGAGGCAGTAGATTACGTTCTGTTTTCCTGGCATCAAAACTGAGGTTAATAGGCTCTTTTCAGCAGCGGGGCTTAATGTCGGCCATCCGCCATTGTCTCTAGTAGGCATAATCTGTTTACACTGACTCTCTCGTTCCCGGTTTTGACAATGCACACACATCTAAAGAATGAGGGGGACAATGCGGTGGACATTAATTCTCTTTCTGAGAACGTCTTATTAGTCTCGAGTGGCTGTTTCCAGAAAATGCCTCCGAATTTATCTTGCTCCAGTTTCCTGATGTCGGGGAGGCGAATTCTTTACCATGACACGACGGGAGCGCTCATCAATTTTGTGTTTATGTTGAATCGCAGCCTCTTTAAAAGAAAAGTCTCCTGGGAAATTATTTCCTGCTCTGCAAACATTGTGTTCAACTTGGCCACACTCACCTGCATTTATCCCAAATGTATCGACTCAGGCTGTTTTGCCGCCACTGTTTTCGTCCCTGCATCTTTTTTTTTTTGTGTGTGCCTCTTTCTGCAGCTCTCTGCATTTTTCTGTCTGAAAATGGTGGAATCACGGGAATGTGGCAGGATTGAATCTCAGCCGGCTGATTGGATTGTCTCCTGCTCCATCTCAGGCTGCATTAAGCGGCCGAGGCTCCGGACGTATAAAAAGGTGATGGATGCCTCCTCCTCATGTCTTGACCGAGCTGAGCTGACCTCAGCAAAAGGCAGGAAAGGCAAAAAAAAGAGAAAGATGGACTGTGATTTACTGACCAGGCTGGTGAAAGCAGAGAGGAGGATGAATGCCACTCGGCTCTCACGGCTGACAGACGTCCTGCTTCCCCTTTTCTTCCACTCTGTGATTTTTCCTGCAGTTTGAAAAAAGAGAAATCACACTATTCTGTGATTAGCCATCAAACCCATTTCATTCCCCATCTTAAGTTTGCGATTTACTCCTCTTCTCCTCGCTAATTAGTCTTCTAGGTCACCACGATATCTGCTCTCCTCTCTTTCCCAACACATTTTTCCACGTCCTGCCATTCTTGTTTCGGTTTAACGTTTTAACATTACAAGCACATCAAGCTCAACCGGTGCAGCGGTGGTTTCAGTACTAAGTGGGTGCATCTGCTGCGACCCTGCCATCCGTCTGTCAGTAATAATTAGGCCGCTACATGGATGTTCGTCTCAGTGCAGAGCAAACGACATGTGAGCGCGGCGTTCGTCTACATGCTGCGGCTGCGACAGTTAGCAGGAATTATTCAGGCAAGTGGCAGCGAGGCCATTATCCTGCATACAGTGAGATCAGTCACATTCTCATGATTATTAATGCAAATGAATCTTCGTCACAAAGCCGGACTTCAGAGATTAGTCCATATAGATCAACATGTGAGGCTTTTGGGGGAGGGTGGGGCCTCGGACAGTCTGTCCTCGCAACTTACAGGCTGTTTTGGACAAATTATTAGTTTCTGAAGGTCAGTCAGAGTTCATTCAGGATGAGGTGAGTTAGTAATCAGAGATGTATGAGGCTTTTGAGTTTACTTCCTCCAGATTAAAGACAAATAATGAGTTAATTAAGTGTTCTTGACTGACCAGTTACTCATTTATGGGACAGTTTTGATGCGTTTATCATAGTGTCCTGTTGCTTTTTTTTTGAAAATTAGTCGTAAAAACTGTCATTGAACCTTTTTTGTCTGCAGGAAAGAGTACAAGAAACTCACATTTATTAGCATTTATGATGCTGACAGTGTTGTTTTGGCCCAAACCAGTTCAAATGTTAGCTTTCACACCGGTTTAAAAGAGCCCATCATCACTCATGCATTGCATTCCTTTAACCTTTTTTCAAACTGATGCAGAACAACCAGAGATTTCACCTTTTTTTATTCCATGCGATCTCCTTTGTTGTCAGTACTCGATACTTACATTATGCAACTCGACCACCAGCGGTTCACTTGGAGAAGCGGGTGTGTTATTCACGTAGCGGCTCTCGTAGCCTCGAGCCTCAAGCAGAGATGAGTAGTGTCGTCGTGGCTCCAGAGATCTTATGAGTTCACATCTGCCTGACTGCACACAGCCAGACTTCTTTCTTAACAAACTGAACCAAACAGCCAAAAGCAGTAGGGTTTGTTTAAACGGCAGTAAATGAGTTGGGATGAGAGCAGCCTTTGACCTGCACAGTTTACAGCACAACCACATGTACAGCAGGAACATGAAGAAACTGAAGACTCCTGAGAGAAAAAGACAGAAAGTCTTGCATTTACTGTTCAAGATATCATCATATCCCTCTGTTTTACGAGAATATACAACTATAATGAGTAAATACACAATTAATAGATTTATATTTTGTTGTAAATAAGTCATGAGACCTGCAGTGATGAGCTCAGAGGTCTCTTATGCTTGTAGGTGGTGGTTAGTTAATTGAGTAATACATTAAAATTCATTTTCCGTCGTATTTTGTTCAATTATTTATTCAACTTCTCCAAATTCAAGTTCGTAGGACATTAATCTAATGTATCTTTGAGTCAGACGGAAACAAAAAGCTTATGTAAATTAGATTTAAGCTATAGATTGAGCCGTGCACCTTCAGTAACATCTTCATTCCAGCATATTTAGTTTGATCAGCCATTACAATTCCTCCTAGTTTTCTTTTAAATGAGTCTGTGGGGGAAAAAAATTGGAAAACTGTACCTTTAACATCATCACCTCGAGATCACAGCAGCATTAGAGAAAAATCATGCACAGTATCTATAAATGTGTGTCAATCAGGAAGGTTATTATCTCTGAAATGTGAGAGATTGTATCTGGAAGGGAGGTGGCAAATGCCTTACATTTATTCATAGGCGAGAACCCAGCTGGAGATTTGGTTGAGTAAATTATTTTTCCCAGTTGCAGAGAAGAGAAACGGAATATTATTTTAAGAATCGTTTCAGGGATGTAAAACGGTTCTTTTTGTGTAATGGCTATTAAGGTATAAGTGTATAGAAGTATTTTATTACTTGTGGTATAGTTTTATATTACTTTCATTCAGCCTCTCAGCAGGTTTTCCATCATCTCTTCACTAACTTCCTGTTTCTCTGAGGTGTGTTTGTTGCTCCAGGTGTCTTATAGTTTTGAACTCGTTTAAAGGCCCAAACGCAGTTTCACATGTTGACATAAAGGGCCATTTAAGCTTTAAATACTCGATAATTTAATATATTTTGCATGTGCAGAGCTGTGGATAGAAAGTCTTACATGACTGCAAACAGGAACTGAGCAGAAACAAACCTGCTCCCGCTCAGCCTCGCACGCCTCTGTGGCCAATTTGCTTCTGGAAATCTTTAATTTCATACTTTTTAAGGCTTTATCCTCTTCAGCATCTCTCTGAGTTTGTGTACAGTGGACTTAGGCTGTTTGATAATCCCATTGGGTGGATAATCAGAGGGCTTTTATGAATAGATATACTTCATCAGACTGCAGAATCAATATGCAGCACAGACAGGAGCGTTTTTCTGGTATAGTCCTCCTCTGTCAAATGTATGGATTGAATTAGAAAAAAAACACACACACACACACGGGATGATCGCCACATGGAGCTCTTTCACCAGCCTGAGGATGGACGGCACAGTGTGATATAATCCCCTCGGCGGACACACATACCTGTAATGGAAGGAGAAACATTAGCATCAGGAGCAGGTGCAGGATGAAGATATATGATGTGGAAGGCCGTTCGCTGGCCGGCTGCTCCACTTTTACAGCCTCCTGACTGTTTTATCAGCTCACTTCAGTGTGTCTTTGCATACAAGAAATATATATATATATATATATATATATACAGTCTGTGTGTGGATGTGTGTGAGTGTATACGGTAAAGAGGGAGACGGCTTTTCAATTGCCTCATGCCCCACCGGGCTGCCCCTGCACAGCCGGGGAGGAGGCCAGAGACATTACTCAGCTATTAAACTGTTATTTGCAGGTGTCACCCTCAGCAGGGGCTGTGTTGATGGAGGTGGAAACGCCCTCAAGGTCCACAGCTACACACACACACACACACACACACACGCACACACATATATATATATATCCTTGAGGCAGGGGTGTTTGAGGACTGGGTTCCTGGCTCTGGCTCCCCGGGCTTGATGGGGCGTAACAGGGGCCAGAAGGGGAGCAGACGGGTGAGCCATTTCTGGCAAAGAGGGGGGCAGCGGGACACCAGAGGACGACGGGACCGGGCCAATGGGGAGGCCACCTGCCACTCCATTTCACCCGTGATGAATCGGTCTGGCTCATTTTGCCTCGTTTTCATTGGAAAAGTCAGGCTTCTGTCTGACACCTGCTAGCAGCATAAACACTGTTTTTTATTCAGATACATACATTATATGATGGTGTTTCTATGTGTAAAGTTTTAGTTTTGACAAACTCGGGAAGTGAAGTGTAAAAGATGTGAGTTTTCATCAGACATGAAGTGCCAACAAAGGAAAGTTGCATCATTGCAAGTGCAGCGTTCAGCACTTTTGGAACTTGAGCCAGTCCAGGGAATAAAAGTCAAGATATCTCACTTTCTGCTGCTTTGATTGACACTTTCCCTTCGCTTAATCATCTCACAAGTCCCCTGAATTCACCCAAACACCTCAGAGTTCCCCTTTACTTCACTGTGTAGTTTGTAGTTCTGTACAAATTTACAAAGTTAGCTACTTTTTCTTATAATTGGTCTAATTTTTACCATTTTTTTATTCTTATGAAACACTGAATTCGCTCTGTAAAAGGTGCCTTACTGAGCAAACTTAATTCACTTCAATTTATTTAAATTCAATAAAAAAGCGCAGAAAATATGTTTTATATATATTTAATATATTTATTACCAAAATATACATTCTACAGTTTCAACGAACTCACACAATGCTCAACGCCTACATCCAATAAAGAGACATGCAGCAGCCTACAAGAACATAATGTTAATCGAGAATTTAAATTTCATGAATCAGGCTTCAAAGCTTTGAACTTTTCCATAAATCATTAGTCAGCACACAAATTTACCCATTCAGATAAAACGCCAGAGCAGGTTTGACTCACATCACAGCTCCTAAGAACTTCAGCGAAAAAATGACTCACTTTTTTTAATTTACATTTTAAAAAAGGTCTGCAGACAGCCGAACACTCATCCGTCCCTTCGCTTCTGTTTATCAAAGAGTTATTTGTCTTCTTTTATAACGAGTCGGACATTAATAGTTTCTGGTATTTACACCAGAAACAACAGCGGTGGGCGAGACACGGCCCACCTGATAAGTGACTCATTTGTTTTTGCAGTCCATTATGCTCCAGCTGTGCTTGCTGATGTTTTAGGAAGCAGGTTCATTCATTACCTGCTTCATTAGTTCTGTCCCTCAAGGTATGGCACCTTTTCCATGTTTCTCTCTCTTTTCTCACCCCTCTAAAACCTCATTTTCTCTTCAAGAGTTTGACCAAAGAATGCCAGACAGGCGGTTTCATGTGCACTGTCCTTCAGGGGCTTTGCCTCCGAATGGAAAAACACCATCCATGGGGAGATGTGAACAACCGTGTGACAAAACTCTCACCTTTTTTCCATTATGTAAATAGAGGACAGCGAAATCATCACTTTATCAGAACATTTTCAACAATTTGATCCCTCTGTAGTCATTAGAGGTGTTATTTTCCTGCAGCAGCACTGCAGTTTGGATATAAACAAAATATTAAAAACATCAATTCTGTTATTAGTCTTTTCTGAATATAATACTAATAATTTTAATAATAAAATGAAGTGTGTGTTGTAATAATGCGACAGACACTTAGTTTCTCTTGAAAACCAAATTGTGTTTTCCTGAGTTTGCCTCTTCCTCAGAGAAAAGGTGCAATGCAAAAAAAACCAGACACACTCAGTGAAAGTGTGAATGATGCACACAGCTGTGTATATTTTGTTCTGCTGGCTTGCCACCTCATATATATTCACAACAGATTTCACAGATGCCGCTTGTGAAATCTACACAAAAAAAATTAGAGAGTCGTCGCAGCGGGAAACCTCCTCTCGGCAACTGCTGTTTGTTCAAATCCAGTCGGATACTTCCTCCAGTGTGATAACACACACACACTGCCGTTTTTATTCCGTCTGTCACCAAAAAAAAAAACAAAACCGACACATTTTTTAGGTATTCAAGTCTTCTGCCTTGAAGATGGGTTTCGATGGCAGTCATGTTGCCTTTGATTGTGTTCGCCACCCATTGCTTTCTTAATTGGCCCCCTGTAATTTACACAACTTTCCTGTTGAATGTTTTCGTCGAGTGCCAAAAGATGTGCGGCTGCACCAAACAGCGCCCCCACTGTGTCACACAGCCGTTAATACTCCAGCTCGGGCGACACAAACAGACGTCATCTGAGATGTTGGAGGGATTTTCCTGAAGTCGGTCTCGAGCTGCTGGACTGAAGCCTGAATGTTGTCGCTTTTTGGGCCTCAGTTTGAGTTTAACACACCGTCACACACAGACTTGTTGCTTTTACACACTCCAGATGAGGAGTTTAGCATGTAAACATGGTATTAATCTTGACTGTTTATGATAAAATACACTGTATGTATCTGCCATGTGACAGAATGCAAAAACTCTCTTTCATTTTGAATCATTTTGTCTTATTTAAAGGTCCAGTGTGTCGGATTTATTAAGATTTACTGGTAAAGTTGCAGATTGCATCCAAATAAATACCCCTCCACTCATCTCAACCCTTCCAAGCATGCAGGCAAATCCACAAAACCCAATAAAAATGTGAAAGGCCGCCTCTTGAGCCAGTGTTTGTCCATTCTGGGCTCCTGTAGTATCATGTTGGACTTCAAGGAGCAGCTCCCATGTAGATATAAAAGGCTTTTTAGGGTAAAAATAACACAATTTTTCATCTTTTTAAGAAGTGAAAACAGACCCCACTTAATAATACACACTAGATCTCTAACTCACACAACAGAAAACCCTCATGTCTGTAAAAATACTTTTTATTTTGACAGATTCAGCCGATATAACTCCGTGTCTTAAGCGTTCCATATGAATTCAGCAAAGACTCTGTAGTATTTGAATATCGGTGTATAGTGTATACAAACACACGATCCACCTAAACCTGTCATGTGTATAGCCTTTACTGTTCACCGTCTTTCTATCTGCACTTACTCATATCAACTCCAACTCAGGATCAAAACCCAAAGCCGCTGTTGATTGAAACAGAGCGATGCTATAAGCTGCGCCTCCTCCTCCTCCCACCTTTCCTCCCACGCGTCTTGGCACAGCTAAGGCACATTATTCCTGCAGCTCTGTCGAGTATCTTCGGCTTCCTCGCAGTCGGCCTTCACAGTGTAGCTCTCCTCCTCATAAGAGGCGAATGCATTTTTCTTTTCTCTTTTTCGAGGGGGTTTTTCATAGAAAATGAAACCTTGTTGCTGTTTATCTGCTGGTCTAATGAGACACAAGGAGGTATGGATATCTGCTGCGATGGAAGCAGCAATCAGAAGGAAGACGCTGCACATGTTCTCCCTACCCTCTGTGCCTTCACATCGTTACACTTAGCTAATCATTCACTGCACTCGCTGTTTGATTTGCTTTGAATGAAACAAACTTAATTTCAAAGGCTCAGCAAGATACAATACTTAGTAATTAAGCTCCAGCGTGCTTCTCTATCTGGGACTATTGACTTTCCTACCAAGGAACGTTTCAGCAAGTCAGCACGTCCTGAATATTATTTCAGAAACATTCACACCTGGTTACCCAGCCAGCTGCCAATCTGCTGCTTTTTTAGCCTCCATTTTAACCGTAATGTTTGACTATTAGCTGTAAGAGTCCTGCTCTCTCTTCATCTCCTGTTCTTTACACACCGAGCCTGTGGGGTTGGACAGAAACTGGATGCGAGTGTGACGCAAAGATAGACAATGTGTGCTTAGGTGCATGTGTGGCGTGTTGCCGGGGGGACGCTTTGATGTGTGCAAGCATCCTGAGGGGCGAGCATGGGTTGGTACAGATACGGTTTGTCGCCAAACACAAAGGAAAACACACACACGCAAACACACAGAAACGGGCCATGATGTGTGGCAGCACGGTGGCCTAGAAACAAAACAAAGATCACACAGCTCAAGTTTAAGAAATCACCCAGCTAAAGTGCCCCGGAGCGGGACACTTAATCCGAGTGTCTGACCTTTGAACTTTGTCAAAGAGGGCAATGAAATGAGAAGCTGCCCTGCAGGGAGGAAGTACAGTATTGTATTACATAACAAATATACAGTGACACATTTTCTTTCCCTTCAGTGCCTCTCTGAAGTTGAATCATCACCCAGCTTTTGTGTGTGTGTTTGTGTGTGTGTGTGTGTGAGTGTGTGTGTTGGTGGGGCAGAGAAGGGGGGGGGGTAAAAACACAAGCAAGACGTAGCCTGTCATATTAAAGCAGCCAGCAGCAAATTGCACATCTAAGCTAATAAAAGCGACAGGGAAATTGCTGCCAGCAGATTTCCTCCAAATCTCCCCAGTAATTCCCCATGAGCTCTGGCATTACTGCTTGACTACCCAGCCTCAGATTAACCCCCAAACCTCCTCTCACCCAACCCCACCCCACCCCACCCGAGACCTCACAGCAACGCAGCTCAGGGCATCGCCATGTTAGCATAACCTCTTGATTTCAATGGTTGCACATTGTCCTTTTGACGTCTTCAGAGCTGCCTCTTCTCTTTAGCTTTGTTTGCTAGCAGCACTCTGTGTTACAGTCAAGTACCAGTATTGTAGCTTATTTATTGGTTCAAGAAAGACAAATGCTCCCTCAAAGTGCAATTAGTGTTGAAACAATTTGCAAATTTATCAGGTTATCAAGTGTCAGAAAATGAATCTGCAACAGTTTTATCCGTTTTCGCTTGTTTAGTCAATTATGAAGTGAAAAAGTGTGTGGGATTTAATGGCATCTGACAGTGAAGTTGCAGATCGCATGCGACTGGATGTCTGTCAGCTCACCTTCCCCTTTAAAAGCATGCAGGGGAACCAACAGTGCAAACTCCAGATAAATATGAAAGGCTGTTTTTAAAGTCAGTGCTCAGTTTGTCTGTTGCTTCTGTTGAATTATGGCAGTGCAGCACGGCGAACCGAACTGAAGACGACCTGCTCTCTCTGTAGAAACTGAAGGCTCATTCCCAGGAAATTTAATAAATGTACTTATTTGCACATACTTAGGAATATCATACTCTATTTCCTTCATATTATTAAAATTAGATCCCCCTAATTCCCATACTTGACCTTTAAATGATAAAGAATCATCAGTTAAAGGCCTAAATTAAATCCGAACCTGACGAGGTGCCATGTGATCTCCGTGCATCCGGCTCCTTTTCCAAAAATTCCCACAGTAGAGCCACTAAACCGGCTGTGGCCACTTACTTTCCTCCTGCGCTGGGACTCCACCTCAATCTCCGCCTCGACTCCACTCCCTCGACCTCCGGGTCAACCGGCCCTGCTGCGCTTCACCTCTGAAAGCGTTTGACCTCGACCTGGTGTCCAACCCTGAGCCGAGCCAATCGGCATTCAGAGCAACATCCCGTCTGTCGGTGCCCACCGGTTGCAGGCAGGCTGCCGGTTTTCCTGCTTTCAGCACGTAAAGAGACTCAGCAGGACTCTAACTTCACTCTGCACGTCCAGGTTTAGGAAACCTTATCTGTTTTTTATGGATTCTCTTTCTTCTCTCACTCGGGTTGTCTTTCTCTTTCTATCTTTATGGATCTATTGCTTTAACTCACTCCCTCCTTCTCTCACTCCAAGTCTTTCTTCATAAGCCACACTGGCTCCAGGGATGGCACTATCAGTTCGTCTGTCCATCACTTTGGTTTAGACAACAGAATCAGAAAAACTGGTGGATGGCTGTGAAAGTTTGCACAGACATTTGAGGTGTCCAGAGGATTAAGTCTGCTGACTTTTCTGCTCCCCTGACTTTTCACGAAGCGCCACCAGCAGCTCAAAATCATTTGCCAAATATCTCAGCAAATCCAAGGTGGATCGGTACAAAGTTCGGTACAGATTTTCCCAGATGATAAATCCTACAACTTTCTTTTAATGAGCTATTAAGCAAAATAAAAACACATGAAATTAAGATGCTTAACATGTTAAAAAGTCATAAATCCTCAACATAAACAGGTTGGCATGTATATATATGTTAATATGTTGATGCTTCCCAGAGCTGCCAGGAGAGCTGTAGACTCTCCTCTTGTTTTATATCCCTGTCCTCCTTCTTTTTTATCTTTTTTTAACTGTTTTCTCTTTCAAAGCTTTAATTTTTTTGGCCCTCATGAGTCATTTTCTTCTAACTGATGTGAGTGAGGTGTGCCAGTGGCACTCAGAGCTCAGCTTTAAAGTGTGAACCCCTGAAGCCTCATCGAGGCGAAGTGGTCTCACTCTTAGGCAATTCAAAATAATACAGTATGTTTTTATTTAAAAAGAAGTTGAGTAAAAGGATATCTGTAATCAGAAACCTGCACTAAACCCTGTTATTGTAAAAATAGCAAACACCGGGAAAAGAAATAGCTCTCTGAGATTGGGAAGAGTTTTTAAAATGTGGATTATTTTGCAGATAAATAGTAATTTTTTGAGATTTATTTATAGATATTTAGTATTTAACCCTCCTAGTTTCCATACATATTAACACAGAGATGACCGAGATGAAAATAATATGGCAGAGCCAAAAGATAGGAGCATAAACTGCCACGTTTCCTTAAATAACAGCAGTGTTTCATTCAGCCACAGTTGATGTTGACTGTTAAGACTATTGACTGCAGATCATAACACTTAAGTCTTTATTTTTATATTCAGACCTGTTGAGATCAAGAAGAGTCCAGACACATAAAGCAGATTAAAGCGAGCACATGGTGGGAAATAAAACGACACGGGGAAACAGATCCGTATCATTTTCCGGATAACAGGAGCAGGGAGCATAAACAGCAGGGTGCACGGTGCATTCAAGCAGCTGTGGGTCTGATTGAGGAACACACACACACACACACACACACACACACAAAGGTTCAACTGATAGTGATCCCGTAGACAAGGCAAAGCTGGGAGGTCATGGGGAATTCAAACTGTGGCAGCAGCCGGTCAGAAGCTCGGCTCGGCGGAGTCGTGGAGTTGTTTACCTGCAGAGGGAGATGTGGGGTGAAGGAGGGCCAACAGGAGAGATTGACTGAGAGACAAGCCGAGGGAAGGAAGGAGAGGAGGTTGTGTAATTTAATCCCCACATGCTGGGAATTCATCAGTATGCTGCTCATGTTGCAGACACCCTCCTTCCTCCTCTTCTGCTGCACACACACACATACCCACACAAGTTGCACAATGATGGCAATCAAAAGAGGCAAATAACACACTAATGTGTCATATAAACACTCCGTCACTCTCAATTTGCACACACACACTTCTGCTATAACACTCATGAACACTGACCCCAGTTATTCCAAGATTTTTTCATCTTTTTGCACGCTTTTATTTTGAAAAGCATTTTTATTTAGTGTTGATTAGATTATTCAAACATGTATTCAAAGTATTCAAAAGGTATTTGTTTGGCGCTGGAAATTAAAAATATTATTGGCAATAACATCATTTGATAAGCAGCTTTTCTTTTTTTTTAACTCTTGTCATAAGATTATAAGCAGAAGTAATTAGAAGTATTGCACAAATAAAGTCTGGGACTCGTGAGACACTGACTGTTATTTCCTCGTGCAGATCAACCCTCTAAAATGCTCGATCCTCCAATTCCCATAATGCAACTGATGACATCAGTACAGCATCATCAGGGTTTATTTTTTCCTCAGACTTAATAAAACTCCCCCGGAGACACAGAAGATATTAAACATCTGTTTTGCTCTACTTTTTTTTTATGGCCAGTAAACTGATTTTGCTTGTGTTAAATCTGCATCCCCCCACCCCCCTTAAAATCCCCTTTAATTTAGTCCCACTCGCACTATTACTTCACACACATTTTGACTCATTTCATTCTGCCCTCAAAGGCTCATCTTAACTGATTAGGCAGGCACGAACAGAGCAGCTGGTTATATTATTTCAGATTTTTATTGGAAATCATGCTGATAAAGTATTTGCGACATTTTGTGGATTATCGCTGAGCACCTATCACACGGTGGATTTGGGGAGCTCCGCTTAAAGTCTCTGCAGCGGAGAAGCTACTAGTCGAACAGTGGATGAAGCGAATAAGCCCAAAAGCTCCTAATGTGCCTGCTGGTTTACAGATTATAACAGATGTTTGTCGGTCTGTTTTTTTTCGCTGGTGAAATGTTGGTGGCTGCAAACAGCGATAAAGGGGTTTTTTTTTTTGGTGACAAGTGTGGATTACATCACTGTGTTGTTGGTGAAAGATTGTCAAAAGAGAAATGTTTTTTTTTTTGTTTGTTTCTGGCTCTACAGGAGTGTTTTTTGCAGTCACATCAGGCCACATCTGCATCTGTAGCTTTTCTTCAGCTCATATCTTATAACATTATCACCAAAAGGTCACCAGAAATCAGTGGGATTGCGATTCGGGTTGAATTATTCGGGTAAATATGAGGCCACGTGTATTTCGTTCCTCATATTCACCCGAACATGCACAGATTTGCATTTTTGCAGTGTTTACAGCATGAAATATAACATGAAATATGGATGCATATTGATTCTCAGTCCCCCGCTGTTGCATTCAGGGAACCGAGCTTGATTGACAGATCAGCACTTGCACTCTAAAATTTTTTTTTGCACACACCATGATATCCCCCCGTTTTTAATGTTTTCCGGCATAAGCTCATAATTTACCTTGCCTCCGGTCACTTCCTCTCCTCCCTCCCTCTCCACCTCTTGATAGCATTGCTTGTAATTTATTGTATTGTTTTTAATTAAATGGATGGCGAGAGGGTTTAAGTGCCCCGGCAGTTTCCAAGACGTGCCGTTTCTTCTCCGAATTCAAAATTCAGCGCACACCTACTGTAAAGCAGGACTATAAAGCTGAATGGGTCCCAAACTGCCGCGCTGCGTCTTAGAGCTACTGAACAGTTAGGCAAATGTCACCTTTAGAAGAGAAGAGTGGGGATAATAAAGCGACGGCTTGGTGGCGGCGAATACAAACTTCACAGACATCAGGACGCCGCAGATTCGAGGCTCCAACAGCCTGGCTTGTGTGTTCTCAGTCTGGCATAGAGGATCAGAGAGGAAACCAGCGTTGGATTAGAGAGATGCTCGTCCCGATAAGAGGGAACTTTAAATTAAATGGTGTCACAGCTGGTTCAGCACGGCAAAACCTCCTTCAATAAAAAAAAACCAGAGCACATTTCTGCACAGGATGTCAAGAAATAACAAGATTACGAGAAAATTTAGGTAATTTTAATCTTTAAAATATCACATCTAGTTGTTTTATTCCTCTATCTGCGCAGGAAGTCGACTCCTCGCAGCACAAACCTTGCAAGAGTTCAGTCAGACCACCAGAGTGCTTAATAAGGAAAATATACTGCAGCAAGGAGTCGTGGGTGGGAACGAGCAAATCAATTTGATTATCCACAGTCCGAGCTGAGATGTATGTCTGAATAATCAGAGGGTGAGCTATGGACTCCGAGGGTTTATTCTCCCTGATTGGCGTTAAATGTGATTTCCCCATATATCAGGTCATTGGAGAGTACGCCTCAAAGGTTATTTGCTCTAGGTAGCCGTTCGCGGGGACTGGATTTTATTCCGATGGCGAGCTGACATTCAACAATCACGGCCCGATGACCCTCCTGACCTTACAGCATTAAAATCTTTTTATTTGGCAAATGCACCATTCAGCCCGTCATGTCAGCGTCCCCCCCACCTCCCCCCCGGCTCCCAAGGAGAATACTCGTCGCCTTTTTCATGGCAGATATTTTCCTATCATGGTGACATTTTGACGTCCCCAGACTCTCGTGTCAATCTTATGGAAATGTATCCAGACGGATTTTCAAACGTGTTTTCTCAACACGGCGCATTCATCAGGTTTTTTTTTTTTTTTTATTATTACTACTGGAGTGACTGAACCCAAGCGGCCCAAAATGACCTTTATGAACATGTAAACAAACATTTATTTATCTCCATATGTCCATGCAAATTGGACAGAAGCTTAGGAATCACAATCATTCCACATATCCTGCCGAACACCATGCACCTCCTCACACACACACACACACACACACACACACACACACACAATAGGGCAGAGATCTCACCCTGTGTTTTTCCCGAACATGACGGACAGGGAGAAAGCAGCAGGATGCTGTGTAGATGATGCCTGCTCTCACCAGAGCTTTAACCTTTTCCTCGGCGTCCTTCCTGCAGCGTCTCTCTCCTTCCCTCCCGGCTCCTCTGTCACGCGGTCCCATTGTTTGTCCTGATTCGGCACTCATTATAGAAACCTGTTTATGCGCAAAAGCTCTCCCAAGACATGCTGCGAGGCATAAGAGAGAGACGGAGAGGAAAGGTAAGGGGGAAGACAAAGGGGAGGAGATGAAGAAGGACGAGCAAAACAATGAAAGAGAAACGGATAAATGGAGCAGCTGATAAACTCAGTCATACAGATAGCCAGTTAGCATTAGCATCTTTGCCTGTAAATAACACTTTTTTACATTTTTAAATAAGGCAAAATGACATGAAATTAAATTTTTTTGCAGCAGTTTCAGTACAAATCCTCACTCTAACTGAGGCTGATGCTGAAGTTTTAAACCAAAGTGTTGACACATTAAATTTTTTGCCCCATTCATGGTTCAAGGTGAAAGGTTAAAGATGCTTTATATAACATTTTACCACCAATTATGGTAAATTATGGTATGGTGTTTGAGAAAAATGTGACCAAACCCACTTTAACTCATCTTACCCGATCTTAATTGATAGGTCAGAGTATAAAATGCAGAGTTTATAATGTACAGATCTGATGGTCTAACACTTAGAAACCCTGGTTTTCTCAAATGGGGCAAACTCCTCGTATTATAAACAAAATAAACTCTACAGCAAAGACTGTGAAAACACAACTTTGTCACATTATTACAGATGATTTGATGAAGACGTTAGCAAACATTTCCCTCTTCAAACGTCCAGCAGACGTGCAGAAACAGCAGCAAAGTTGTGTTTCCATCCACTTCACGTGTGTGTGTCCAGTATTCGTCTTGTTAAAGCTTCTGTTTGGTCTTCAGCTCGCTATGTTTGACTTTGTTCAACAGCTACTTATTGTGTGTGTGTTCGTGGTTTTCTGCTGGACGTGTGAAAGCAAAGAGCTTCGACACATTAAAAAGCTAAATACTGTATAAAAGAGCAGCGTAGGAGTGCAGAATTTGGTGATATTTATCTCTTTGTCATAACGAGCACTAATTTCTTATTAAATATACTAATTAGATTTTCCTGTAAACATTAAATAATACTAATTTGGACTCATATATGGCTTATAATTGTTTTAATTAATAGTTAAGAAAATAATTTGCAGCTGCATAACTAGTTAAGACTTTTTATTAAACCATTTAAAAGAAATCTATGAAGTTATTCTACTGAAAATTCTCTCTCTAAAGACTTCATGGGAAACTTTTCAGTCTATCTATCCCACACGTCTGGAAACGGCGATATATATATAATTTCAGGGAAATGCGACGCCGCATCAACTTCTCATCTCCACATGTGTTTTTTGGAGAGAACATCATTTAGTACATGCGTTCATACCACTGGAGTGCAACAGTCACACCGTGTAAACCCGCTTCTCTGCTTTTTTCCAGCCTTCCCCCCGGAGAAATGTGATGCAATGATTTCCAAACCCCACTAACACCGACTGCCTCCCTCCCTCCCTCCATCTCCATCTCCTTCTCCTTCGGCTAGATTTGAGGTGATAAGTTATAGCAGCTTTTCCTCCTCCTGCTTTTTCTCAAACCTCTGCCACTCATTCACTCCACGTCGCTGCCTCGGCTAAGTTGCCCTGACTTCCTTGTTCATTCGGCTCACACGCGCTGCAGATATCCAACATGGTGCCTGCTGAAATGCTGGGAAAAGCACCTACAGTTCCAACCACTCTGCTGTGTCCTGTTTTCATTACATTGACTCCCCAGGAGAGGGTGAGGATGTAGCAGCACTCGCTTGCTCTCCACTCACAAGTCTTTCTCTCTCTCTCTCTCAGTCTCATTCCTCTCTCGCTCGCTGAGCACAGTAAGCTGTCTTGATCTTGGCTGGTGAGTTTGCTCCACTGGACCATTTAGGGACCAGATTCTTCTCACTGATGGCTTAAGAGACAAGGGTCACTCTGCTGCAATAAGGTGCATCCAGTCAATGCTTGAATATGTGGATTTACGACATGATGATCAGAAATCAGATGAGAAAAGGCTTAAAATTCAGTTATATTTCACACAGTGATGTTCATTTAAGTTTGTGGCAACAGTTTTAGGGAAACTATGTTTAAATATAACACTGCCTCCTTGCGTGAAGCCGTGCTTTGCAAAGTTCTTGGCCCAGGATGGAGACAGTTATTGCAGCAGATTAATGCCCATAGTTTAGGAGCAATGTGTATAATGTGTGATATAACTAATAGTACGACAGAATACGCCTTTTGAGATGATCACTGTGCCAGATTAGATGATCGTGGACACGTGAGTCTACATGTATTGAACCTGACACGACAGATGGCTTCTCACACACACAGCCGTCTGAAAATTAATCATCGTAAACTGGAAAATGGCCAGAACTCTCGAAAATACTCTGCAGGTGACTGGTTGGATGATTGGTCTCTGTATCACCAGGAGGCACTTCAACCAATCAGATCAATGAATGAAAAGATGGAGGAGGATTCTTGTTGGAGATTAAAAACATGGTTTCATTTGAGAGAAACCTTCAGTCTCCTCTTTGCTCTCCTTCCAAGGAATAAATATCCTCCAGTTCTGATACAACGGATGCTTTAGCAGCATCCACAATAACCTTTTTAGGAGCCGCCATCTTTGTTGTTTTTTAAAAAAACAACCGTCCCTTCTCTTTCTTTCATCAAACCGTAACCACATCAGCAGCTACCGGAAGTTTCCTCATAAGATGAACTCTCGTCTCGCTTGATCTTATTTAATCTTGTGATCCTGTGAGTCCTGCTGCCTCGCAGAGTAAACATGTACTCGAGCCAACAGCAGAGCGGTGATTTGAAGCCTCTGACCTGCATGACATGAACAGGTGACTGGGCAGGAGGCTGCAGATACATGTTGGCAGGAACATGTCATGAATCTTGTTGAACCAGGTAAGAAAAGCACTCGTGTGGCTCGAGGGTTACCTCAAGGTGGGGAACCTGGATGTTTTTCTTTCCTCCTTTTATTCTTTCTGCTATTAACTCACTAAGGAAGGCAGAAAATGCTCAAAAAGAACTGAACTACGTTATCATATCTTCATCGTGGCCTCATATTGCATCTTAAAGTGAATGATAACTCAACATACTGTGATGTCAGATCCTCGTTTTTGTTTCTGATGAGTTGATTCTCCAGAATTAAATCATGTAGTTTGATCAGAACAACTTCACATCTGAAAACATCTGCATTGTACGATGAGATTTTTAGATTTATGTTCGAGAAGTGACTCCCTGCACTGACCTGCTTTAGCTTTTGTTAGTGTGAGTAACACAATTCTTCTCTGCTGTAATTTGTCCGAAATGAGCCAGACCGGGGCTCGAAATAGCGTTTGATCGTTTCAGCAGCGCCATGCGACCGCCACGAGTCACAACATCTCATGATTAACCAGCAAATTTTCATTGTACATGAGCAAAGCTGAAAAACGGGAGAGCTCCATTTTTTCAGGAGCAGATTTACTGCAGGAAAGTACATTAGTTCTTGTGCTGCCTGGAAGAGAGAATACCTCAGATCTCCTGGACAATAGTTAAGAGAAGAAATTCATTGAATGCATTGCTAAAGTGGGCCCAAGCTGAGCATCTAACCATGGGGAGTTTCAGCCAGGAAATGGGACTGCTGGAGGTGTGGGCACGCTTCAAAGGTGACCCAGCAAGCTTTCAAGGAGCCTGCTTTTTACTGCCATCAGCCTCTTTCTTTTCCTCATTGTGAATTTATCTCTTTTGCTTCCCCCCTCCCTACCAAATCTTCCATTTCCCCCCCCCTCCCCAAGCCCTCTGGCTCTCCATCAGCGGCTAAACTACATGGTGCCACTTGGGGATTCTCTAGGTGGGTTTGTTATTCTACACTAAACCCACCAGGAGTCCTTCCTCTGTCTGCATAGTCCTGCACTAAAGCCAAGGAGGCGTTCAGGTCCTGTTGTTATCCAATCCCTGCCTCCTAACCGTGAGGCATCAGCATTCCTCACTAAAACGGCCTTGAATTTCCCCTCCATGTATGTTGCATACAACCGGGGTTATCCATGTCAGGTGCAGTTATTTGTATAGAAATACTCCAATTTATTTGTGCTGATGACTGTTTTTTGCATTGATATCAGTGCTACATGTGTGTAGCCATGCCAACAAGCTATAAGAGAGTGAGAAGCAGCTGCACTTCATGCATTTGGATGCAGTTTTGCAGCATTTTTAGTCCGTGTTCAGCAGCAGCAGCATGAGAAATCCCTTGCTGTGACTTCCCAGGACAATGACCTGCTATAATCACCCATGGGCTCAGCTGGGCGTAACGTGGAAAAAGCAGCCTGGGCCAAATGATTCAGATACTTGTGTTCACACATACAACTTGGCAGGGTTTTGTCTGCAAACTTTAAAAGTAGAAGTTCATGTGTGAAAGTGGCTGAAGAATCAGGTTGACTTTAATGTTAAACAGCTGCTTTAACAAATGAAAATCTATGTGACCGACTCAGGCAGAAATGTTCACAGACGAGGTAATGAATTAAAGTTTTATTCCCATTATGTTCAGTCACGTTCGCAGACTTCCTTCCTCACTCTCTGACTTGGTTTTAACCTTGGAAGTTAACGACAGGCGACAAAATGAAACACAGCTTTACCTTGAATAAATTCACAGATTTCTCTGAGTGTGAACGACGTTAGAGCAATTTGGAGTACCGTATTTTCCGCACTATAAGGCGCACCTAAAAGCCTTTAATTTTCTCAAAAACCGACAGTGCGCCTTAT